>CATIWR010291061.1:0-23702 GCA_949677035.1 Omphalea diandra
AATTTTCAAATGATTCATTTTGAAATTCCTTTTCATGGTCACTTCTAATAGAAGATATGAAGTAACCTTTTTCATTTTGAACTCTTTTTGCAAAACTTTTGAAAGCATCAAATGAATCATTCTTATGAGCTAGAAAAGATACCCATGTGAACCTAGAGTAGTCATCTACAATGACAAGTGTATAATGTTTTCCACCTAAGCCAGCACTTCTAGTAGGTCCTATTAAGTCCATATGGATAAGTTGAAGTGGTCTAAATGTACTTACAACATTTTTAGCTTTGTGATAGGAATGGTGTTGCTTTCCTATTTGGAATAAACCATATATCTTATCCTTAGAGAATTTTAGCTTAGGAAGCCCTTCCACTAACTTTCTTTTGGCTAGGCTTTGAAGAAGATCCATGCTTGCATGTCCAAGCCTTCTATGCCACACCTAAGCTTCATTGCTCAAAGACATAAGACACTTAAAAGATTGGTTAGCCAAATTGTCTAACTCAATTGAGTAGGCATTGCCTTTCCTTTTAACCTTAAAAATGACTTCATCATCCACTAAAGTGGGCATTCTCTAAGATCAAAGGTGACCTTATTACTTTTGTCACACAATTGACTTACACTTAACAAATTATATTGTAAGCCACTAACTAAAAGAACATTATCAATTAAAGAACATCCATTCTTACCAATGGTTCTAATGCCAATTACCTTACCCTTGGCATTGTTATCAAATGTGACATCTCCATCCTCTTTTTCTTTCAATGTCGTGAATAGTTTTCTATTTACAGTCATGTGCTTGGAATATCCACTATCCACATACCAATTGCTTGATTTGGTGGTTGCCACATTTCCCTACACAATAAAAGTGAGTTACCTTTTCTTAGGTACCTAAGCATACTTGGGTCCTAGGGGGTTAAAGTTTGAAGGGTTTTCTAATTTGAGGTGAGCTTTCCTAATGAAATAATGAATGTTGACATGCCCATATTTCATGCAATAATGGCATTGAAGTTTAGACTTAGGAATCTTTCTCCTTTGCATATTTAGTATGAGTAGGGGGCCTTCTCATACCATGGTCATATGAATGCATGCATGAACATGTATGATGAGTAGGAGTAGAAAATTTTTTATGAGGATGACCATGCTTTTTATTGTAAATGTAGGCATGGTTAGCTCTTTGAGTCTTGGCTCTAGAGCTTTAGGGATCCTTCCATTTGCCTTTAGGCATAGAAGATGTAGTGCTAAGAGCACTTTTCTTCCCAATTACCTCAATGCTTGAGGTTTGAGGTTGTGAAGCTCTAACAAATGTAGTTTGAGATGATGAGGAGGCTCCATTGAAGCTTAAACCATGTCTAACTAGTGGTGGTCTTTGTGACACAATCAATGTGTCCAAGGCTTCTTTTCTTTTGTGGAACTTAGAGATTGAGCTTTTAAGCTCAATGACTTCTCCTTTGAGAGTGTCATTTTCCTTCCTTAATGAAGCCATAGAAGAAGATGAAGTGAAAAGTCTTTCTATTGAATTTTTGAGTTCTTCATTAGAAGTCCTCAACTCATTTACAAAATCACTAAGAGTCTTGTATTCATCTTCTAATTTTGAGCACCTTTCCTTATAAGTTTTCACTTGTGACTTGTACTTGTCACATCTCATGGTTAGAGCCTCTAGAAGCTCTTCATCTATCTCATCAAATTCAAAATCAGAATTAAAATGAGAAGAGGTACTTGCCTCATTTGAAAGATCTTCTTATGCCATGAAGCATATGTTGCCAACCTCTCCTTCTTCTTCTTCTTCACTTGAGCTATCATCCTAAGTTGTTGAAAAACTTTTCTACTTCTCCTTGTCTTATCTCTTCTTCTTCTTTAATTTGGGACATTTATACTTGATGTGGCCTTGCTTGCCACATTCATAACAAGTGACTTCATTGGATTTCTCTTTTGGATTAGGAGTTGTCTTCTTGAAGCCTTTTCTTTCCTTTCTTCTCTTTATCAACTCTTTTGTCCTTCTTGAGAGCGTTGCTAGCTCCTCCTCTTCCTTATCACTTCCTTCATCACTTGAGGTGATTTCTACCTTCTTCTCTTTTGTTGAAGCTTTAAGAGCCATGGTTTTTCTTTCTTTCTCCGGTTTGTCTCCTTAGCCTCTTAGCTTCTTCATTTGTTCATCTTTTTACAAGGCCAACTCATGAGTTAAGAGTTTGTCTATCAACACATTAGTTGGAACCTTTCCAATTTTTGGATTTGACTCTTGTATGATGTAAACTCTAACACCAAATTTATCTAGAGGAAAAGTTTTAAGGATTTTTGTGTTTACCTCATAGATAGTAAGAGTTCTTCTAAATTTCTTCATGTTGGTGACAATGGATAAGAGCCTGTTTGTCATTTCTATGATGCTCTCATTGTCTTTCATCATAAAGAGTTCCCATTCAATGACATACATTTCCAAGCGGCTTGACTTGACAAGAGTTGTGCCTTTATGATAGTTCTCTAGAGTCTTCTAAATGGCACGAGCTATTTGATAGTGTTACACTCTTCCAATCTCTTTTCTAGAGAGTAAGCTTAGAAGACTGGTCATTGCTCTCTTATTCTTGCCATTTGATTTTCGGTGTGCTTCAACCTATTCATCCCTTAGGATTAATTCTTCATTACCATTCATAACCCTAGTAGGTGGCTTCCATTCCTTGATGACCACATCCCAAAGGTCCACCACATCTATGTCAAGATAGATCTCCATCCTATACTTTCAATGAGTATAGTCTGTTCCATCAAGGTATGGCTTGAGTTGTGAGTGGATTCCCTCTTATGCCATCATCTTTGTTTACCCAATGAAGGTTTGATTGTGAAGTAAGGCTCTGATACCACTTATTGGCCCTAAGCACTAAAAAGGGGAGGGGTTGAATTGGTGTATAAAAATTAAAATTAGAAAGAAAGAGAAGAAATGAGATGAGAGGAAACACAAGATTTATAGTGGTTCGGGTGTAATTGACCCCTACATCCACTCCCCAATTCTTCAAAATTGGGTATTCCACTATCTTTCAAAGGTGTTTTCAAGCTTACACCAAAATTTTACACTTGTGTTTTGAAGGCTCACACAATAACCTTTACACTTGTGTTTTTAGGCTTACATAACAACCTTTACAACTTGTGTTTTAATAGGATCACATAACAACCTCTCTTAGTGTTTTAATAGGATCACACTATAACCTATTACAGATGGTGTTTATGCTCACACCTAACAATGACTTAAAAAATATAAAAGAGTGAGTAGCAAAATTACAAGAGTTTGGGTACAAAGTTATTAATTCTCTTACATTTATATCTATTTGGTGAGGCATTTATATCCTCTACCTACCAAAGAGACGTTGCAATAAAACTAGTACAAAATCATCAAAGTATGCTAGATAGATTTTCACATTAAATGTTGATAGTCATCCCGTTGTCGCTACTACTTATTCGCGATCGGGAATTCCAAATTCCATAAGGAAAACCTCATTTGTGTCTAACGGCTAGTCCACATGGCAACTTTTGATTAGTGCATAAGGAAAATATAGTTGCCTTTCATCTGCTCTCAAAAGTAGTAGTCACGATTTATCTTATACAGGACGTGACTTTGGACGCGAATTCCTTTGCCAAAAGTGTTCATCTTCTTCTTTTAGGTTTGCGATCGCTATCAACAAGTTCCCCTCACGATTTTTGACTTTCAATGATTACCTGAAACACTTATCAAGATATGATTGTGGACTTGATTGCATCTTAAGTTACTTCAAAATTTGTGGTCGCAACTGAGGCAAGTTTTACAACGTGAATTCATTTGTCACTTTTGGAGTTCTTCCTTTGGATGAATTGCAGCCGAGAATTATTTCGTTATTTCATCTGTCTGAACTTCTAGCAAGTCTTATAATGGATAGTAGTCGCAAATTTTAGATTGCGGTCGCGATTTAGAAGTTACTTCACATACTTTGAAGATTAAGATTTCTATCCAACTTCTAACTTAAAAACTTTCACAAAAATTGCAAAACAACACTAAATAGAAACATTAAAAATGATAAATCCCCTTTGTCAAGATCAAAAGAGGCCCAAGACTTAGGGTTAACTACCCTAGTCCAACATTTACTATACCAAAATTATTGCTCGAAAACCCTAAATCCATAGAAACTAAATACTTAAACCTTTGTACAATAGATCTAAAATAGAAATAAGTCTTTTGCACTTTATCCTTAAGCACTTCTCATTGCATTTTAAGGGATAATACCATAAACTAAGTGCCTCTGAGGGTAAGAAAGACATACAGAAACATCTAAATCCTCCTATCACATCTCCTCTTCTCCCATTTCTTCTCTTTCTTTTTTATTTTTGGAAACCCAGTCTAAGAGGGTTGTACAAACCTTTAATGCTCTGTACAGATCACCTAGAAGGTTGTCTAGAGTTTATGGTAGTTTATATAACACTTTTTGACTGAGAATAGATTGCAAATTTTTCTTCTTTCTCCATTCAAGTTCGTTTTAATTTTGTGCTTCCTTTTAATGTTTTAGGAGTTCCCTTAATAGAATAAGGTATGTTTTCATAACCTAAGACTTTATTCCTTTAAAGTATGAGGCAAGGACTAAGATTGAGTTATGCATTGTGATTTCTAAGTCCTAAATTTTCATTTTTCTCCTTATTTTAAATGGTTAAATGTGGTTCACTTTCTATTTTGGTACTATTTTAAACCATGACCAATTAAGGAATTTCTCATTCTTATGATCTTGAGAGCTTCTTTATGATTATAGTTGTTTTGAGTTATGTTTGTGTCATAAGTATTATCACTCTAAGAGGATGTGATTAGCTTTTTAGCTAATTCATTTCCTTATTCATGGTTTAGGGTGATTACATTATTAAAGGTGGAGGAGAAAGTTTCATACTTAATGACCCTTAGAGATGGACAAGAAAGTTTCATACTTAGCGACCTTAGAAGTGGAGGAGAAAGTTTCATACTTAGTGACCCTTCCATTAGACTACATTTCATATTTGCATTCCATACACATTTTGGCCTCATAACTACTTCTCTTGTATAGCAACCTAAGCTTAATATGGTCAGTGAGGTATGTGAATCCTTGGCTCTTTTATAGTAAATATGGAAATAACCTTAGGATTCCATTTGTTAAGATTTTGCCCTAGGCCTTTAAGATCCTCCAATTTGCATTTGTATTTCATATTTTTTATTCTTTATGCCATATGATTAATGTGTTAATATTTTATATGTTATTACTGTGACCATATGATCTATATGATGTTGGGATGACTGAATGATTGATTATGGACTTAGAAACATGCCTAAGTTCCTTGAGTTGAAGATATGGTAAGATTTTTGCTTGTGTAAACCCTATTTTGTTTACTTTGATGATGTTGTCCTTATGTAGAAAACTAACTTGTGTGCTTTCTTAGGTGTAGGTGTTTATTTCAATTTGACCACATATGATGGTCTCGATGACCATTATTTTGAAGGTTAATTATACATGAAGATCTTAAGTATGGTTGATTGACATGCATGATGCCCCATTTAACATGTTGCATCAAAGGTCAGATCTCAATACCTAAACAATTTTGAGGTGCCTAACCACTTTCCCAAACCATACCTAATTTTCAAACTCGATATCTGATGGGGTGAAGACAAATTGGGCCTTTTAAATGACTTAGTTAGGTTCATATTTCACCTTACCCAGATTCTTGTTCCAATTAAAATTGAGTGGTGACTCCACATTTCCTTAGGGATGATACCAATGTATTGTCGTGATTTGGTCCCCTATTAACCACTAAATTGGAAAAACGGCTTCAAACTTGCATAATGCCTAAAGGATGCCTTATTGATCCAAATACAAACCATAATTTGGGGTTAATACCCATGTATGACTTTTGTCCTCTCAATCTATTGTTGGTAAAAAAAAGGATGGAGTTGCAAGTAAGATTCCATTTATTTGTGCACAACCTCGATCCATAATTTTGGGTGTTCACAATGGCGACTCCACTAGGGATCAAACCTAGAATCTTTAGTTCATTTTACCATATTAAATTTATTATTAGTTAATCTATTACATTCATCTAGCCTCTACACTTCTCCATACACACTAGGTCTGCCATTAAACTGATGGATTCTCTAAGCTTGAGACTTAAGCTTCCTTCAAACTTAAGAGATGGTGAGAAAGGTTCATCGCTCATGAGCCAAGTACTTTTGAGTATATCAAATGGATGGTTATGATAACCATCCCCCAAGCTCGTGGGACCCATCGACTATAACAACCATCTCAACCATCTAGGGATAAGTACGAGCCAATAATACCTTAAAATAGGATACCCCTTTTAAAGAACATGATTAGGTATTCCTAATACAATATTTTACCCTATTTCCCTTGATGTAATCACCCCTTTATGTAAATATTTGTATATTTTCCGACCCCGATATGTAAAGAGTTTTCATTTCTTATGCAAACACTTATGTGCATCCCTTACCTCCTGTGTAAAAGGGATTCTTCATTTCCTTATACATTTTCTTCTTCAAGCAACGTAAAGAGTTCTTTATTGTTATGATATTAGTTTCCTTATGTATATGTTTTTTTTGGGACTTTGACCCTTCTTAGTCTGAGGCAACCGTATACATTCTCTACCTCTTATTGGAGGAAGAATGATCCCTCTCTAGGAAAGTGCCTCTAGACCTCGTATGGGAGGAATAAGGCTGAAAGGATCTTTTGCTAATAGTATGTGTATTTCATGCACACATATTTTCTTTATTTATTCATGCATCATACTGATAACCCTTATCTTTAATCATCCATATCAGTGACTTTTTATAATATCCATTTCCTATCTCTACTAATATCTCATATCCAAACCAAATTGGTGGTGCAATGTTAGTCATAATTCTATTTTTAAGAAAAGTTATTTCGTTTCTCCAAAATGGATGTTCATCTAGTAAAAATTTACATTGGTTGTCAAATCATGATGTCTTCCCCCAATTTGGCAGAGTAAAAGCATCTGAGTTATCCATGTAATAAGGACATGCCAACTTCCCCTTTGTACTCCACCTTGACAATATAGAATATGTAGAAAAATTACAAATTATCTATATCAATACATCACGCAATTGAAAATTCTACTTCTTTAACACATCATATGTTTGCAACCTTACTTCCCATAGCTTCTTCATCTTTTTCAGAATGGTTGTAAGAATACATCCAACTGATACTTTGGATTCTTGGGTCCCGAAACTATTGTAGTTAAAAAACATACATGTTTTTTTCATCCATGGGGTAAATTATATAGAGTGATTATTACCGGCCAAGAAGAATATTGTTGTCATGACTGATTGAATGGTTGAAACCCATTTTTACAAAGTCTAAGTCTCATATTCGTACATTCAGGTATAAATTTTGGATTCATCCCATCGAAATACTTTCAAGCTTTTGAGTTTGAGCAATGCGTCATCATGCCATCTTCTTCTTTAACATGCTCAGCATGCCATTTCATATTTTTAGTTGTGACTTTGGATGCATACAATAAGCAAAAAGTAGTACATTTTCTCGTATGGAACAATCAATTTTTGCTTAGAAATTCTAACACTGGATGTCTTATACCATGGAAATGAATAAAACTTACAACTACTCAACCCATTACCTTTTCCCAAATAGAGCATATAACCATTCTTACAGTAATGAATCTTTTTTATTGGTAAACTCATTCATTGTACCAATTTCTTCGTACTATAAAAGTCCTCAGTCATAACATTACCTGCATGTAACAACTTTTGCATTAATTGACATATGTCATCATAACACCTTTTAGACATATGATGTTTTGCCTTAATGTTCAACAATCAAACAACAGCTGACAAATGCGAATGGGTACTACATCTAGACCATACTTCTTTATCTATAGCTTGTAGCATGTTATAAAAATATTACGCATTAGCATTTGGTGTTTCCTCTAGATTTGCATGAAATGACGGACAAACATCATCCATTACCATTTCATGATAAGTGCTATGAGATTCATAATAAACAATAGCAGGAAAGTCTGTCTCTTTCACAGCAATTGTTATGTCCAAATCTGCTCTCACATATGGTTCACCGTGTTTAATCCACTAATAATAACCAAGTACAAATTCATAATTAGCAAGATGATACCTAACCATTTCAACATCCTTATATCATTGATTTTGACATCTCCTATGATTACACAGAGATCTTATCTTATTTTCATCCATATACTTTGGATGGTTACATGCAAACATTATAAAAAGTTTTTATGCCTTCTAAAAATTTTGGATTTAATAACCCATCAGTTAGCCTACAGTACATCCATTCACAATTTGAACTCATTGTTTCGTAACTAAAATTACATCATAGACAAACAACTATCATTATGTTTCACATTTGTAATCTCATACCTAGGATTCATTCAATTTCATGTATTTTCAAGCTTTAAAATTAAGCCATTTGAAAATGCATTGTCTACTAGACCACTGCACTTGTATAAATTTTGATAATATGTTCCCACAGTTCCCTAAGTGAATGATATAAAATATATACAAACAAATGCGATAGACACCTTATCACAGGTTTCATATCACATTAATATACATATATTTCAATATGCACATAGAGAACAATATGGAGAACAATATCATACTATCAAAATTCATACTCATGTCATAGTTTTATTCAAACAATGCATTTTCAAACTGTTTTACAGAACAATTTAGTGAATTGCTCATACTTAATGTAAGTAATTCACTAAACAAGTGTCTAAGACTTAACCTAATAGTCTAATGAAATTTTGGCAGAGTGCCAACATAATCAGAACCTAACAAACCTCAATATGAAAAAAAAAAAAAAAAGGCACTTCTAATACATCTCCACCTAACCCACAATACTACAAAAAAACTTGTGTGAAAAAACTTTTTTAACACAACCATTCATCATAAGTTAACACCACAACCTTTTATCACAATAAAATCATCACAACTAAATTTATAGAAATTAATGTATATTATATAACAATAATTAAATAAATATTACATTTCGTAACTAAGAATAATGTAACATAAAATTAAAACTTAATTTCTAATGTCTTAATTAATTATAAAATTTAATTACAAAAATAATAATGACTATTAATTTCATAATTAATTACAAAAATTAATATTTCATTATTTATTTCCGAATTAGTATACAAAATAAATGAATATATTACAAATCATTTGCCATTTTTATAATTAATTGCAAAAATTAATTATTTTACAAAATTAATAATTAATTCATAATTTTTAATTAATTTTAACATTATTAATTAATAAATAATTTAAAATAATATACTAATAATTAATTCCTAATTTTTTAATTAATTTATTATTTCCTAATTAATATACCAAAATATATATAGTAAAAAATTAATTTCTCAATAATCAATAAATTCCTAATAATTTGTATCTTTCTAACTAATTAATAATTACTTAATTTTTTAATTAATATACAATCCAAAATAATATCATAAATATTAATTTATAATGTCTTAATTATTTTCTTATTCACTAATAAATATACCAAATAAAATAATATATTGTACATTAATTCCATAATCAATAATAAATTCTTGATATTTCTCAATAACTTTCTCAATAATTATAAAAATATTACATAATTAATAATTAATTACAAACTTAATAATTCATTATTAATTTTCTAAATAATTTCAAAATTAATACTTCATTCCTAATTTCCTATTTATTATACAAACTAAATTCATATACTAAAATTACTTCCTAATTTCTTAAGTAACTATAAAATTAATTTTCTAATTAATAACATAATTTTCTCAACACTTGTTCACAATTTCACATAAATTTCTCCAAAATTTAACTAATATTAACTAAATAATATAATGCAAAAATAATTAAATTTTCCAAATCATTCTCTAATATTTCAAAAGTTCACATTATTTGTAATTTCAAATTTAAGCAAAATTTCTACACAATTAAATACACATTATTTTCACATAAATCTCTTAAATCAATATTTTCATTTTTTCAAAATAACAAAATAATATACAAAAAATAACTAAATTCCATGCATCAATATATGCTATTTCAAAAGTAACAAAATAATATACCAAAATTCACTAAAAAACATACTTTTTAGAGAGAGAAATTATGCATTTCTAGAGAGAGAGTGCAACCAAGAGAGAGCAAAAAAAGAGGAGGAGCACGATGGACGATGGGGGAAGGGAGGAGAGAGGAAGAAAATTTGAAAAAAAAAAAAAAAAGAGGGGAGGGATGAAGGGAAAAGAAGGAGGAGGAAGAAAAAGAAAAGAAGAAGAGGAAAGGGGAAAGGGTCAGACATAAAGATGCCCTAAAAGTTAGTGACAAAAATTTTATCGCTAGCCCTTAAGTGTCTATTACTAGGGGATAACAACAAAATTGATCCATCGCAACTCCTAAAGACGCAACATTTTGTTGCTACATCTAACGACTAAATATTTTATCGTTAGACCATAGGCAGGGAATTGACATTAACTTGACATTAGTTTTACCTATAAAATTAGTGACGAATAATAGATCCGTCACTAATTTTTTGATTTCATCAGAAATTCATCACTATTTAGCATAAAAAATTTTCATAACTAAATCTATCGCTATTCAAGTTATTTTTTATAGTGATGGGAGAGTACTTTTCCATCTAAGAGTGAGGTCTATAGGTTCAAGAATTTAACTTTCTTAAAAATATAATATTTTGATGCAAATCTAACTTCAAAATTCAGTATTCATGAGCTACTTACTCTTGAAAATTCAACTAAATACTCTAGAATAAAAATGATTGCAATTTTTTAAATCATATATGTGATTATATGTAAAATTCTAAAAATGTAATTACATTATAAGAATTCTTTTCAAAATTTTTTTAGACAATTACAATATTAAATTTTCATTAGAAATAATATAGTATAGCAATGGCCAATGATGCAACTAAAACGTTGATTTTGAATTTATTTGAACTAATTGAGAAGTACATGGACCAAATTAATTCTTATACTAAAAATAAGGTAGCAGCTGAAAATACACGCAATACGGTACCTAAAGTCTTCAGGTGGCTCACAGAACAAAACGGTGCGGTTAAAATTTGTAAGATCTGAAATACAAGAAAATCCCTGATCCTTTCTTTGATAGGAACTCATTTCGGCCGAATCAAAGAGAGGATTGGAGCGATGGCAGAAGATCTGGTGCTAGACACGGCGATTAGAGATTGGGTTCTGATTCCGTTATCGGTAGTTATGGTCCTCATCGGAGTTCTACGATACTTTGTCTCCAAGCTCATGCGTTCTTATCAAGTCCCAGATGCCAAGATCGTCAAAGAAGGGTAATCAATTCTGTAACCTAAAACCCCTATCTCTTCATATCTACCTTTCTAAATTTGCATGTTTTTATATATTTCAGACAAGTAATCGTCAGGGCTAGGAATTTGCGTTCTGCCGCTAATTTTATCCCTCCTAAGTCTTTTCGTGCTCGAAGGGTTTATTTCAGCAGTGAGGTTTGCCTTTTCTTTTATTTCCAAATTCAGTTTTAATGTCCAATATAGACAGATATTAAACTTAATAATGTTGGAATTTCAGTTTTTTTTTTGGCTAACTAATTGCATGTTTGGCATTGCTACTTCAAATAGCAAGTTTTGGCAGAAAAAATAAAAATATTTCTGGTACGAGTTTTGTGAGTCAAAATTTTATTTTTAAGGAAGCTAATATTTGAAGTTTTTGGATAATTGCACTCTTGATCACCAAACTATAGCCAGGACTTTATGATAGTCATAAAATTAATTTTTTCAATATGAAAGTTATTAAACTATTATAAGTATTTCATATTAATATTCAAAAGGTTTTCCAATAGATAAAAGTCTATCTAGCTTGCTAAATTTTTTTTGTAAAAATGCATATCAGTCCAAATTAATTTTTTTGATTAGTTTGATCTATATTAGAATTTAAGGTTAATTAAATTCAAAACAATAAAAAAAAATAAAATTTCATATTTTAAAATATAAAAATTTATTTAAAAATATAAAAATAAAGAAAAAACCAAGCAGCGTTGTTTTCTCCCTCAAATATGTAGATATTATTGCATATATTAATAATACATACTTTTGACTTTTTTTGAAAAAGTTCTACTCATATTAGAATTCAATCTCTTATAGATTTTGTAATTTGTTTCTAAAATAGTTGAATCATTCAAATTTTTTTTTTTTTTGAAAATTTTAACTTTATATCAATTAATTTTCAAAGTAGTTTTATTAAATATTAGGCTTTTTTTGTGTCATGGAAAGAAACTTGTCTAAGGAAAATATTTTCTAAATAATATATTTTCTATTGTTTTGAATATACTTTAAAAAATATTAATTTTCTTTTGATTTATTAGATTATAACAAAATTTAAACTATAAATATTTTATATTCATACTATTTATTGTTTAATATAAACAAAGACACATTAAAAATGAAAATATAATAGGTCTCATTCATCTCCGATAATGATCAGTAATAGGTGTTGGTAAAGCAGGATGACTAGTGATAATATATACATGTATTCATATGATTTATTTTTTATTTGAATGAGTTTGTCCAGGCTCAAAAAATGACTTTCTATTTCAAATCGGAATGTTATTTTCCTGAAAAATGACTTAGTTTTCTTTTAATCTGAAAAATATTTTTCAATGATTAATTTTCCTAGCTGCATCAAACAGTAGAAAATATTTTCTGCGAAACAAATGGAGTCTTATTATTTTATTTTTCTAATAATAATATTATATATTTTTGTTGTGTTACACTCACACATTTGAAAATGCGTCATTCACGTCAATCTAGTATATTTAAAAGAATTAACATCTCTAAATATGGGCCCAAGAAAATAAAACCAATGAGAATTTTTTGAAATAATTTATTGTTTGCATATGGAGATTAAATCTATAACATATATTCTATGTTTGATGCGTAAAATTAGAAATAATCTTATTTTAAATAATAAGTAATGATTAATTTTCTCAATTTTTAAAAAATTGTGAAAAAGAGAAAAGATAAATGGGAATTAATGATAGTGTGAGGTAAAAATTGAATTTGAGAAGGCCGATTAAAGAGAATTTTGAGATGATAGTGAGAATCAAAATATGATTACTTGGAGAAAAGGGGGGTTGTTGTTGAGGGTAAAAAATGATGTTGTCTTCTTTTAATAAATTTATTGATTTAAAAATATGGAAGTTTGTTTTTTTTATTATTTTTGGGTTTAAATAACCCTTAAATCGGAGTATAAAGATTAAATTCATTAAAAAAAATAATTCGGATTGCTTTGCGCTTCTCAAAAAAGTCCAAGAGTTAATTAGACTTTTATCTACCAGAAAACTCATTTGAAAATTAGTCTAAAATACTTATACTGATTTAGTGACTTTTATGATGAAAAAAAAAAGTTAGTTGTATGATCATCATAAAATTTACACTATATTTTGATGACTACGGATGCAAATTATTTGAAGCTTTTGCAAAAAAACTATTGAATTAGATTGACAAGGTAACTAAACTAGTTTCACGAACAGTTAAAAATATTTTTAAAACTTAAAAAAGTTGTAGTTTAGCCAACTATTGTAGCTTTTTGCAATAGCAATGGCAAACTTGTTCTTGACTTTTATCTTAAGTCCATTGTATTGTGGAGCTTTCTTTTGGAATGTGCTTTCCATCATGGTAGCTTTAGTTGTTAACTATATTTTCTTTTTTGGGATGCTAATATGTTGAGTTTGACAGTTTATTCTTTGGTTTGTGGGTAGGAAAATGGATTGTTATTTGTTCCAAAAGGCCAAGCACAAAATGCTCAAGCTCAAATGTTCTCTGATCCTAATATGGCCATGGATATGATGAAGAAAAACCTTTCTATGATTATACCCCAGGTACTACTAGTTAAATAGCATACTGTCATTTTCTGGCCTGATTGTTGACATTAGACAATTGCCATACTGATTTCTAAACTTTCCCCGCTGGCCAGACTCTTACTTTTGCATGGGTCAACTTTTTCTTTTCTGGATTTGTCGCAGGTGTGTTTCTTTGTTAATGTGTTATTCTCTGGATCACTTCCCTCTCTGTTATTTCCCTCTGTGCACTATTTTAGCTCATCAATCGTGAATACTAATCACATTGGTCTTCCACAATTCTCTGATGTTCTACTTTTCTTCTCTTTACAACTTTGGTATTGATCTTTCTCCTGTTCCTCCCAGCCAAGATACCCTTTCCGCTGACTCAGAGGTTCAGATCGATGTTGCAAAATGGGATTGATTTGAGCACCGTCGATGTTAGTTATGTCAGCAGTCGGTCATGGTACGTCTCTGCCTTTGGGAACAAGAAGCTATTTTTTTCATAGATTGTTGAATTATTGTCCTTTAAATTTTGGATTAGTTCCCCTTGATTATAAAATATTACTTCCTTTCTCCAGGTATTTCCTTAATTTATTTGGATTAAGGGGTTTATTTAGTCTCATTCTTGGTGAAGAAAATGGTTAGTATCATATTATAAACCGCATTGCTATGTTCCATATTTGAACTTTAATCTCTTGTCATGCTGTTTTACTTCTTGCCAAACTATTCATGTGAGATGCATCAGATTTACTTTGAGAATTTTTTGATTACTCCTTAAAAGTTAAAAGTATGATGCTTTAAATGCAGCTATGGATGACACACAACGGATGATGCAAATGAGTGGGTTTGGCTTTGATCCAACAAAGGTATAAACTTGAGTGCGCCTCTATTAAACATTTTGGGCTTCAGATTTTTAACTTGTTACAATTTCTGATTGCTTTGCATTTCAACCATTTTCTAATCATGCCTGCAGATTGTTTTCAGTTCCTTTTTAAGCATTTTTTCATCATGGTTATGCCTGCTGTAATAGTTTTCTTGAATAGTCATCATCCTAGCCTCCTAAGTACATTTATCATAGCCTATGTTTTCAAACTTTAGATTGAACAAGCTGTTTGGATTTCCTGTGAACTGTTTTCTTCCATTTGGTCCTGGTTATAACTGACTCTGACTTCAGTTAAAGCATGGTTGGGTATGTTGACTAATAATCAAATTAGTGACCCTAGTATGTTAGACTTGTAGGTTCCCATTGCAGTGAAAGCGCGAGTGCCATATTGCTTTTGACCTATGTTAGATGGACCTGGATATGACAATATCAGACAACATGACAGTTTGGGACACACAACTTAGATATGGAAGTATGTATAAAATTAGCTTGTCATTTAGAATTCCTAATATACCCATAACTAAGAATTGTATTTCATCAAGCTTACCATATATTTAAAAAGGCTTACTGTTTTTACTAATATCTAATATTTTTAAGTGTATACAAGAAAAGTCCATCATCCCATTAAGAAGTCTTACCATAACTTGAGAAAAAGAAAAAAGGTCAATCCACAACTTAAAAAAAAGGTCCATCTATAGTATTGATATCAGTGCCAAATTTAAAGTCATCCATTAACAGGAACTTGACCAGGTAGTTCATAATAAAATGTGTAACATTTTCCTTAATTTGGATGGAGCATTTTTTTTTTTTGGGGAAAGACAATTTACTAGCCTCTTCCTTTGTATTTTGAGTACTGATCATTATGTCAATCTATTTGTATTTTGAGTACTCAGTCTCGTTATGTCAATCTATTTTGAGTACTCAGAGTCTCATTATGTCAAACTCAGTAGTCCGCACCAATGGCGAATTTAAACCAATAAACCCTTATTCCCAAATTCTCTCAAAACTTTCTATCTTTGTCCTTCTTTGTGAGTCCCATTTCTCTGCACTCAAATCCTTTTTCCCCACTATTGTAGCCATGAAGGGCCTCATCTCTAGGTCAAACTCTTTATCACCAGATTCACCACCTCCATCAAATGATTCAAACCTCCAAATTGGAAGCAACCAACAATGTCTCATCTTCTTGTTATATTTTCCATGATGGTGGCTGAAGAGGTCAGGAATTGGGTGGTCTCAACAAATCTGCAAATCGGACTGTATGCATTAAAATCCAAGGCCATCAGCAATATGATTTCCTTGGTAGAACAAAACATGTAGATAGTCGACGATGCAATTTTATGGTTACTTTGGAGTATTTAGGAAGATATTTCTTTGATGCAGTAGGAGATAAAGAGATGATGATACATTGGGTGTTTAGGGTTCATGCGATATGAGTATTTTGTTTCCTCTAATTTGGGCAAGTTTGCAGTTATTTAGAAAGTGGTTGAATGTGTAGCATCAGTTGTGTGTGTGTGTGTTTTAATTTACTGAGGTTCAAAAGCGATAAATAATATTTTATTTATAGCCAGTGCCACAATTGTGTCATGTCAGTTATGTTTAACAGTGTTAGAGACTTTGCCTTGTTTTAGCTAATGGCAACAATCACAGACCTCATTTTGCTACAAAAAATATCACTGACCTGGAAAAATAAAACTGTAAAACCATGGGGTAAGTGTACTTTTCTATTTTTTGTTTTATTTTACTAGCATGCACCAAAAGGAATATGTTTGTTTCAAAAAAAAAAAAATCCATGATCTGTATATTATATTTCCAATAGGCACAAAAAGTTGGTAATGGAACTTAAGGTTCTACATCACCGTGGTTTGGGTTGAGAGACGGAGACAACATTAAATCTCATACTGAAGCACCAAAGTTTTGTTGCTAATTGGTGGTTGTAGTTAATTCCACTTCTCTAAACCTACAAAATAAAAGAAAAAGTGAATCTGGTGATTTATTTACTTGCATGAATATTGAGAAGGATGCCAATGGTGTGTTGAATAGTTGATCTAGAAGTCATGAAATCTGTGGCAGATAAAATGGCTTACTGCAGATATTTTTGGACCTCAACACATGCCAATTAATTGCCATCACATTCCAATGCCAAACTGTGTTTAAACTTGTTTGGCTGATAGCATATGAGTATAGATAACCGGTAAGCTGCTGAACTTTTCCAAGCCTAAAATATGGCTTTTGATGAGGCCTAAAATTTGGTGCAAGCCATTACTTTCCAAGCAGAGTCACATCGTCCTCCAGCTGTGAGATGAATGTTATTGCCTAGTAGACACTGAACAAAGGAGATGGCATTGTGGAAGTTGCCATTAGCAAGCTTGATTTGTTCATATTGAGGCCTGCATTAACCATGGCAGGCAGATTACATTTGGTTATTGTATGAGAAGTGATGGATCTTGCTTTACATAATCAGAATTCAAAGGGACCAAACAAAAATAGGTATGCTGGCTTAGATCTGCTTGGTTCTATTATCAACTATGCAATTGATCCCATAAATCAAACAATCAAAAACCAACATCAATTAATCTAACAAATACAAGGAATAAAAATAAAATAGAGTTCAAAATTACTATTGATTCAAGTGCACTAGATGAAACAAATAATCTTCTGTTGGATGATAAAAGAACAAGAAACACAAACCATATCCATTATTTATATATTCTTTTATTTTCAGCAAGTTTGTTATTCTGCATGTCATATCTTGTCTTTAGATTTGTAAGCTTTTTTTTTTTTTACCAAAGTAATTTTATCCTCTAATGTTTGTAACAATTTACATATGAAATTATAGCAAGAATCAAATAAAAGTTAAATTCACCATATTTCTAGTTTTTTCATGCATGCTAAGCCATTGAATTATAGTTTTTACAATAAAAAAAATTCTCATTGTTGGTTCCTGTCCTTGAAAAGGTCCACCAATGGTGAGGAGCTTGAACTTTTATTAAGTAATATTCAATCTTGATATTGATTGCATGAATTGTAGCCATTAATTTAAGGTTAATGGTATTATAGAGAATTCAACCAAAAAGAGAGAATTTTTATGGACCCGTAGGGGGAGTTTCTAGCAGTTAATTATCAAATTCATAACTATGTAGTTGTATCTGCCTTGTAATACTTATCAAGAACATGCTAGTGCACACCCATTATTTCTGCCACAACACCCGCTTCCGATATAAGTTAGTAAAACATTGAATGAAACAGCAATGCACATTTATTTTATCTGTTACAGGGCTTGATATTGACATTGTTTTTTCATAGCAAACCTTATTAGGTTGAACAGCCTGTTGTGTTGTCTTCTTCCTCTGATCTCTTGTACTTGACCGCTTGATGCTTCTTCACTCAGCATTTGAGTTTTCTTCTTCGTCTGATCTCTTATTCTTGATGGCTAGATACTTTTTCAGTCGTTATTCTTCCTATGATCAATTTTACTTGACGGCTTGATGCCTCTTCACTCTTCAAAATTGCAGCCACCTCTATGATGCTTTGCTCTTGTTTTTTTGTTTCTTATGTCCCATTGGTCATGATACTCCTATGAAATAGGAACACATTAGGCATCATGCGGTGCTTTATCATCATGCCTACTCTTCGGTTCCTAACTTGACCTTGTTGCTATAATTAGAAGTGTAATCGAGCCGAGTCGAGTCGAACCTTATCAGGCTCAAACTCGACTTGAAAACTCGAAAACTCGAGCTTTCAATTTTTAAGCTCGAGTTTAAACTTAGTCAAGTAGTCGAATATTCAAATTTAACTCGATTAGATTCGTTTATTTATATAGTTTTTTTGTAAATTTTTATAAATGAAAATTTGAGTTCGAATAAGCTCGATTAAATATGAATCGATTAAGTTTGATTGATAATATTATAAATATGTCTAAACTCTATTAGATTCGTAACCTTCGTGAGCCAAGTATTTTGACATTTATTCAAGTAACTCGACTCGATTAATCTTGAGTCGATTTTGAGTGTTTCTCAAGTCGATCTCAGATAATTTACGAATTGTCTCGGTTTATTTACACGCCTAAGCATAATGAGTTTCCAACTTTTATGAACAGGTTTCGTCTACTTTTCGTCTTTGCTTGAAGCTATGTTTCATGCATAATTATATATTTGTTGCATACTTGTCTGGATTTTTTCTGATGGGGTCTCAATAGATACTCCCTCCCAGATTTTTACTCATGAACCTGATTTTATCATATTGAATTTCAAGCCAGTCAGTGTCTAATTATATTTTGAGGTAATAATTGTGGAATTTTTGGACTGTATTATACTTTATAGGATTGAATTAAATTAAGTGCATGAATGCCCTTGTTATTTGTTGGTTTTCAGTTGCCTTTGAAAAATGTTTAGTGTAACTTGATGAATTTTAACTCGATGACTGTTTGTGTTGGAACATTTTTGACCCCCAACTTTATTTGTATTATTATCAGAGCTTGAGTGCTGAGAAAGACAGCCTTGACATAGTTCAGCATGAATGGGCCCTACCGAAATTTGAACAGCGCGCTGAAGCAGTACTTGCAAAGCTTATCAGTTGAATCATTGGCAAATGCGCAATTGGCAGCTAATTCGGTTATTGAACATCATATTTTCCAGCTCGTTTTTGCATTCTCAACAGAAGCCTACTCCATCTAGGAGTTTACTATAGTTTTAATATAAAAATAGTGAGCCGGTCATTGTAATATTGAGGTTGACCTCAAATTTGCCACAACCATAGAAGAAATGTCCCACATTGCTGTTTAGGGAAAACTTGTTTGCTCTCAAAAATTGTGGTTACGTTTAATCATCACAGAATCTCACCCTACTAGCACTTGCAGCATAATGGTTTGGTAACTGGTTGACATGATTTGGATGTGGTTGTGCATAATAGGTTTCCAAGTTTTGCATGTTGATCACAAATACAGTATATATCTGAAATGTCAAGCGAATAGCTATTAAATATGTAAAAAAACGTGTACTGTTAACATATCATTTCTGCCTTGTTAATCTCTAGAATACTACATGGGTCAATCTAAAGTGCTTTCACACCAATGTGTAGCAATTTCTTATGGATCCATCCTTCAAACTAGTAGCAGTAGTAGCAGTGTACCCTGTTTGGAATCCAAACAATTTTTTGATATATATTAAGTTGATCACCTATTACAAGTGAAAACATTTGAACACCTGCTTGGGGATATTTTGCTATGCATTTTCCGCACACCCTTATGTAACATCATAGCAACAGTGGGAGTAAGGAGGCAGCTACCACAATCAAATCAACACTCCAAATTGCATGTTTTTCTTTGACCTGCTGCTCTAGTGATCTCAAGAGAAGAGAAAGGTGGCGGTGGCAAAATGGCTGGAGCAGGACAAGATTCTAATGGAAAGCCACAAATACCTGAATTTGTATGTTGTGTAGAAATGCAGGGAGATGTCCTGATAGATGGATTCCTTCAAGGACAAGGTGAATCACATGTTAATTTGAATAAATAATCCCAGCCCATCTGCTAAGATTTGTAATACAAAGTCATAAAAAATGCATCCCTTGCTTCAAACACGATGAACTTTTGTAAATGTATCTTGATTGTTATTGTTACAAGCCTTGCAGATATTGTTATTGTTCTTGTTGGTGCCAATTGATGTGAATTTCATTTTTCATTTTAGTGCACACAACCTGTTAGAAAGCAATTGGAGAGAGAAAGAGCATGCAAAGTCTGATTCGGATACTATTCTTCTATCCTTTTCCATGTCATCAGCGTGAGTTTACCTCCTCAGGTTTAGTCATAAAAAAGTGCTCAAAAGATTGTAAGTAATACTTTAAGAGTTTAATAAATGAGAAATAAAAAATGCAGAGGATAGTAGGTCAAAATAAAAAGTGAGTGGGCTAATAGGCATTTCTTAAGAAATTAGGGTAGTTGCATATTATCTTTTAGATTTTGAATCAGTTCATGTAATTTATAGTTTTGATTTTTTTTAGAGAAGTACAAGCAATTATTTTGATTTTAAAATAAATTTTAAATATTTTTTAACAATCTAAATTTAATCAATCGAATCTGATAATTTAAAAACCATAAAATCATCCCAAAATTTTCAAAATTTTTCTTGTGAAATTTTAAATTTTCATCATTACTGGTCATTACATTAATAAAATTTTAAAAAATTATACAATCTAGTTTTGAAGAAATTTTAAAATTCGAATAGAAAGGCACTATGACAATTAGATTTATTATATAATGTGATAATATTAATAATTTTAAAAATATTAACTTAATTTTAAGAAAATAATAAAATGAGGAAAGTATGAAAAAATATCTTATGGTTTCATAGCTTTATATTTTGGAGTCTCTAAAATTTTTTATGATAAAGTATAGTATGAAGTTTCACTCGAGTAGCACGTATGATCCAAAATCACTAATACCATTAGAAATTTAGGGAAACGACTAAATTTGATCATGTAGCTTTTTTTAAAAAAAAAATCAATTAAGGTCAAATTTTCTCTAAAAATTAAAAAAATAAGAATTTACATATATTTTTATAAATAAAATATATTTAGAAGAATTTACATTCAAATCATATAAAAAATCCATTAATAAATAAATTTTTAATTTTATTTATTTTCAAAACAAATGAATGTCATATTTTGAAAAATTACATTAAAATTATGAAAAAAATATAAATTTAGATTTGAAGAATGTCATATGTTTTGACAAGAGCTAAAAAATTATGATTTTTTGAATGTTTATGCATTTCAAAATAGGAGTGGGTAATCAATTTAAGCCAAATCATTGAACTCTCAAAAATATAAATGAACCAACTTGAATTAAAGTATATAAACCGAAATGAACTAAACCAATTTGTCTCGGTTCAATTATAGTTTAGTACAGCTTGAGCCAAATTTTTTTTAAAAATAAAATTTAAATATTTTTATAAATGATATATTTTAATATAAATAATATATTTTAATATATTTAAAATCTTTTAATAGAAATAAATATTTTTAATAGATTTGTATATGTTTTAATATAAACAATGCATTTCAAATGGATTTGAACCATATTGATTTGATTGGATATAGGTTTAACCTATTCGAGTGTGATTTAAAGCGATTTTAGTTAAAATTCATATAGGTTAAAAATTTTAAAATTCATATAGAAAGGCACTATGACAATTCGATTTGGTTCAATTTTTAATTAAAAAATTATTTTCAAAAAAATATATTTTCTTCAAATCTTATTTTTTATAATTTTAATTTAATTGCATTTATTTTGAAATGCATAAAAATTTAAAGTTTATTTATTAATAGATTTTTTTGTGATTTAAATTAAAATTACTCTACATATTTTATTTATAAAAATATATGAAAATTCTTTGTTAAGATAAATATAAACTAAATTGAACATTTTAAAAAAATTACAAGATCAAATGAGTTAATTCTCTAAATTTTTAATGATGTTACAGATTTTAGACTATATGTGCTAATGGAATAAAACCTTGAACTCTATTTTCTCACAAAAAATTTTACAGACCCCCCAAATATAAAACTATAAAACCACAAGATATCTTTTTGTATTTTTCCTTAATAAAATTCATATAAAAGGGTATTACAGTAATTATGCTTGTATTCCTAAATCAAGAACATTGGAATAGTTTAGAAATAGCTTGGAGTAGATGGAGCAATTCCTACTCTTCAGTAATAGCTATCTAATTCCTTATCTATTCTATTCCATGGCCCGAACATGGCCTAATAAAATAAAAAAAATATCACCATTGTCCCTTACTTTGATTGGATACAGAAGGAAATAAAGGGATGAAAGAAAATCAAAGAGGAAATAAGGGGAGGAAAAAAAAAAAGGACAAATAGTCCTAACTTATTTTTCCCACTTCTGGATTGATGAGCAGAAAATAAATTTAATTTTCCTTCTGAGAAAAGCTAAGATGATGAGATATGAAAGAAAATTGAATATTACGCTACTAAAATTTGGCCCATATATTTTGCTATCACAATTCGAATATTGATAATTGTGGTAGAGCTTACTTCATGAGTAGTGACAAATAAATTCAAAAAGAGTACTGATTTACTGTCTAACTACGCCCGAGAGTCCACCATACCATGGAAACAAGAAGATTACTACATATCTAATATAAATGGAAGGGAATTGTAACATCCCTATCCACATTCATTGGGATTATCACATGAACATATTCATTGCATAAATGATATGAAATCTCACATGAACATATGTATTGGATAAATGATCATTTAGTCATGTGATTTGTAGAAGCATGACAATGACACTTGCATCGTTATATTTGGGACACTTGAACATATATGTAGTATTTGTATAGTTGCATGGAAAATTGTCTTATGTTATGTGCATGTTATAGCATCATAAATAATGGTGTTATAGAGCTTATTTAAGAGTATAAGGAGCATTTAAGGATTGAGAGATGAATAAAGGTGCTTAAGGAGTGAAAAAGAATGACTAAAAGAGGAAAAGTGAACTTCCAACCAATAGAAATAAAACACCATGATTTTATATTGTTATAATAAGTTTATATCTGACAATTAGGGTCAGAAATGAAGGGCAATTCGTGAGGTATGGCAGAAAGAGAGTGAGAGAGAGAGAGCTAAGGAAGAAGAAGAAGAAAAAGAAGAAGAGAGGGAGAAAAGTGAGCTGCCTAAGTTTTTCTAATTCTGGGATAATAGGTAAGTTAATTTATCTTATTCTCACCTGAAATTAACCTCTCATGCATGTTAATCATGCATGGTTAGTGAGAATTGTGGAGTAATTGAGGTAGAGCTCTTAGATGAAAGTTGAATCCAAGAGAACTATAGCTGTTTATGTTGTATTCTGCTGTTAGAGCAGGTTTTTGTACCCATGATTTCATAACCCTAGAAGAGAAATTAGGGAAAGTG
>CATIWR010291078.1:0-61804 GCA_949677035.1 Omphalea diandra
AATATTAGTGATGATCAATCTTCTTTGTCAAGATCAAAAGAGGTTCTAGACTTAGGATTAACCATCCTAGTCCAACAGTAACAATTCAATCATATATACATATAATAGAACATAATCATATCATAAAATTATCACACACACGCACATATTGAATCTAATTATAGTTTTTACTCACCTTTTGATGTGACCAACCTTTATGGTAGGTTTCGTTCTCTCTCTAGAGCTTCCTTAATGTTTTGAGATCCTAACATTTGATATATACATGGTTATAAGTATGTCAAAATGATTATGAATGCTTAGTATGCAACTATGGCATGATTCATGCAAGTGGACCTAGTGTTTATGGATATTTTCCTTATATGGCAGCCTGAGATTGCTACACTCTCACAATAATAACTCTAGATATACTTATCCAAATGACTTGATTCTTTTTTTAAAGCAAACTAGACATATAATGAGACAACATATTCTAATTTCAGGCTAATATCAGGCACACAAAAAATGTGGTGAATTTTTAAATTTTTCCCTATTGTAATGTCATCTCAGTCTGAGTAGGTCTTACATTCCTAGGTGTATCTCAAATTGTACAAGTCTAATTGCAATAATAATCTACCATCAATTACAAAACATACAAATTAACATTTTCATGTTTTACTCATTATCTAATTCAGTCTATAAGGTCACCAAAACAAAGGACTAATCTTAGGGTAAGTAGGTTTGTAACATATTGACAAACAGTCATGATAAAGGGATAATATCTCAATAACCATGCTGTATTTGGAAAAAAAATATTTCACAGGTATGTATATCAGACATAAATATACAACTTTTAAGTCTAGACCATCATCAAATTTTGAATCTATGGCCATCAAATTCTTGGAAAACAGAATTAAAAAAAAGGTGGGTTTTCATCTGGGTACAAGGTCAGTCTCAATCAATGAGCCATATCTCTTTCCACACAACAAATCAATCAAAACTGATTTACAGGCATTTATAAGGGATATAACTTTACAACTTTTATGTTTTACATTTTGCCAAAGTCAGAATATAAGGCCATTAAAATATAAGAAAGCAGAAAGACTAAGGTCATCTCGGTTGGTTGTCAACCAGCCCTAATAAAGGAGCCATAACTCCTCACACACACCAAATCAAGCAAAACTATTTCATATGAATTTATATGGGATATAAATCTACAAATTTCATATTTTTCACTTTCCCTAATTCCTCTTCTAGGGTTATGAAATCATGGGTAAAAAATCATGCTCTAACAGCAAAATCCAACACAAACAGCTCTTGTTCTCTTGGATTTCAACTTCCATCCAAGAGCTCTACCTCAATTATTCCATAATTCTCACTAACCATGCATGATTAACATGTCATGAGAGATTAATTTTAGTTGAGAAGAAGATAAATTAACTTACCTATTGTCCCAGAATTAGAAAACCTTAGGACTCTTTCCTAGGCAGCCCACACTTATTCCTCTCTTTCTTCTTCTTCTTCTTGTTCTTCTTCCTTTCTTTCTTTCTTACTTAGATCTCTCTCTCTTTTACTATAATTCACATCTAACCCCTTAATTCTGATCCTAATGGGTCAAAAATTTCACTTGTAAGCCTATTGCAATAAGACAAAATCATGGCGTTGCATTCCTATTGGTTGGAAGTTCACTTTCCTCTTTTAGTCCCTCTTTTTCACTCCTTAAGCACTTCCAACCATCTACTAATTCTTAGATGTTCCTTATTAAAATAAGCTTTATAACACCATTATTTATGATGTTATAACAAGCATACAATATAAAACAATTTGTCATGCAACTATACAAACACTACATATATGTTCAAGTGTCTTAAATGCAACGATTTAAGTGTCATTGTCGTGCTTCTACAATTCACATGTCTAAATGATTATTTATCCAATGCACATATTCATGTGGGATTTTATATCATTTATGCAATGAATATATTCAAGTGATAATGTCATTGAGTCTGGATAGGGATGTTACATGTATCCAATATTTAATGAAGGACAATCACAAACCTATGGTAAAACTTAAGCGAAACTAGCTCTAAGGGTCAATCTACAAGACCTTAAAATAGTGCTCTTAGGAGACAATCCAAGTTTTATCCTTTCTTTACAAATTTAGAAAACTTTTTATTTGCTTTGTTAGTTCGTATTTTAATCTTGAATAAAGTTTTCCATTTTTTATTAAGTTTGTTACAGAGAAGATGGGAAGAAAATACAGATGACTAATGCGATTCAGCTTGGTCAATTATGTTTAATTAAATTTTCTCTTGCATTTTCCTATTTCTTTTAGTTAGATTTTATTTTGTTTTTCTTTTATCTTGAATTGGCTATTTGATCTTTCTTATTTTCTCAAGTGTTCATAAGATGTAGGCTATAAGCATGAAGAGATATGGATACAATCAAACTCTCATCAAGATGAGAGGGGAGTATTTCTTTCTATATAACCTTTTCTATCTTTTATGTTTTATAATGCATGTCATTGAGGACATTACCATATTTAAGTGTAGAAGAAGGGATTGTAATCTTATGTTTGGACCTATATGATGCTTGCACTTATATACAACACAAAAATAGACCAAAATTTTTTATAATTTTTACTAAGATATGTGGCTTAATTAAGCTTTATTTGGTAATCAATATGAGTTATTATGAGAGAGATGTCATTCTTAGGATGAATTTGAGATAAATGAATCTTAAGTTAGTTTCTAAATTGAGGAGCGTGACTTATGAATTTAGGATGGTAAAAATGCAATGAGATTATGTTTTGCATGCATATTGAAACAAGCAAATTGTCTAGTTTTGAATAGAGATAATTGCATGAGCTTAATTAAAAACAAGAATTGTTGTTGTGCTTTGTTGATTAGCAATCATGAAGTAGTTTAAGAGTTATGATTTAAGAATGATTAAAATAAGTTCAAAAGAAAAAAAAATAACTATTTCACTATTTTTAAGATGCTTAGCAACTAGGAATCTTCATGACCAATGTTGATTTTTGCATAAGCATAAGTATGTAAAGCATTTTGAATGAAGTTATATGTTGAGTAACAAGTTGCATTCATTACCAATATTTTTATTTACATAAAAAGGTGTATTAACTCTTTAAGAAAGAAAAAGTAAAAAACAAAAAAAATGTGTGCTGAAAAGAAAGATGAATCTTAATGATCTCATGCATTTAAGGCTAGTCTTCTCATTGTTAATTCATGAAGGCAATAGTGATATAACATGTTTTACATCATGGTTATACCTATTAATGGTCTAGCTAAAGGATCGTTGAGATGTATGTGTAAAATATTACCTTGTTGTTTTTAGTTGTCCATGAATGAATGAGTTTGCTTATCAAGGTAGTAAACTAGTTTAAGTTCATGTGCTTAAACAAGTTCTTATTTAGTACATCTTTTATAGTTTTCAAGTGATTATTGTTGTAAGTGTTTTACAAAAGTTATGAAAATTTTGGTTATTTACTCTTTGTTACTTAAGGACAAGTAATGGTTCAAGTGTGGGAGAATTTGTTAGGCTTAATTTATTCATTGATATTGTATGAGTTTTGAGATTGATTTGATGTTAATTTATGTTTAAATTAAGTTTGTTTTGGATGATTTGGTGTTATTTCTCATATTTGGATGTTTTCTAGTTGTTTTAGCAAGTTTAGAGCAAATTAGGACTGAAATAGGCAAAGTTGGCAATGTCGATGACCAAGTTGGATAGTTGGATGCATAAAGGAGAAACACATGTTGTCACGCCTGTAACTAAAGTCATCACCTACGACTTTCTTGGGCATGATGAGAGTCATAGACTGCGATTCAAGTTGCAACTTGTGACTTGGATGCATTAGATCCTACTTTTTAACCTATTCTTCAGGTCTTTTGAAGGAGTATTTAAAAGACAACACCTAGAGTTTTCAAGAGAGTCGTTTAAAATAGAAAAAAAAAAGACATTTTTTAGAGAAGAAGATAAGGAAAAATAAACTACAATATGAGATAAAGTGCAAGGCATTTTTTAGAGAATAAGATAAGGAAAAATAAACTATAATGTGAGATCAAGTGTAAGAGTTCAAGAAATCATTGGATTAAGGAAGAAAAAGAAGAGAAGATCTATCAAGACAATTGGGAGATTTCATTTTTTATACTCTTTCTTCTTATTTCTCTTGTTAAAGATGATGTTCTTGCTTTTGGATTTATCTTGTTTTGTTAGTATGTTAGAATAGATCTTTGATCTAAGACCTTAATGTAGTCATGGTTAATGATTGATTGATTTATGATTTCAATTACTATGTTGGGATTTTGTTCCTTTGCAAATGATTGATGCTTAAGCCTAATACTTATGATGGTTTTCCACCAATTACATGATTTTTGTTTTATTTATAAATCGAGAGATTGTAAATTGAAATATACGTAGAATCACTCCCTTTAGGTTAATTGGCAAATAGAGATACCCACTTAACCTATTGTTATCACTTAAAAGATTGTTATAATTAATTAGGAAACACATTCCTATTTCACATTAAGAGATGGATATAGATGAATGGTTACATATTAAGTGAC
Organism: Omphalea diandra; assembly: GCA_949677035.1. NCBI lineage: Eukaryota > Viridiplantae > Streptophyta > Magnoliopsida > Malpighiales > Euphorbiaceae > Omphalea > Omphalea diandra. Next base: position 4,563 of record CATIWR010291078.1, read on the forward strand.
TATTCGAGAGATAACCTTAATTATTAAAGAGACAATCGATAGTTGCAACCCTTAATCTCACATAACATTGAATGATTTATGATTTCATGATTTTCCATTATGAGATCAAATGTCTTAAGTGTTCTATCATAAGGTTTTCTTTCTCAATTGCTTTTGTCCTTTTGCCATTGAATTGTTAGTTTAGTTTATTTCCATTACATTGTTAGTTTAGATCTTATATAAATAATTTATTTTTTAGATAAAAATAGAATCATCATATTTTAATAGTTATAGCATGTGTCTCTGTGAGATGATATCCTCACACACTTGTGCACTATATTACTTTGATCATCATCCTCTTGCAAATATTTTGTAAGGTAGGTTTAGAGAATAATTTAAAGGAGAGAATATAATAAGTAAGTTTGGAATTATTAACTAGTTTAACTTTAACCCACATTGCGAAATTTGATCCAAAGAAAAATCATGATGGCTTCCTACTATTGGTTGAAAGTTCAATTTTCCTCTTTTAGTTTCCTTTCTTCATTCCTTCATTGCTTTAATCCTTTTACTAATTTTCCATATGCTCACTTTTAATCAATTCCAAGACATAAATATTTAAGATATAATAATATACATACCTTATATGGCAATTTGCAATACAATTATTGAATGGAATATCTATATTCAAGTACCTAAATGCAATAGTGCAAATGTTACCACCATGCTAATCAAATGCACATATCTAAGTGAGCATTTAGGTAATGCATATGTTCATGTAAGATTGCAAATCATTTATGCAATGCATATGTTCATGTGAGGATGCTAATGAATGAGGATAGGGATGTTACATTTTCTTTTCCTCTTATAAAGTATTTCATCCTCAAAATTAAATACCAATAAGTAAATGTGGATATTTTCATTTCATGTTCTCTTCAATTTCTCATGTGGCCTCTTCTTGTAAGTGGTTTATCCATAACATCTTAACCAAAGGAATTTCTCAATTTTGTAACTATTTTGTCTTATAATTGATAATTTTCATTGGTTCTTCAACATAACTTATATTATTTGTAATTCTTATAATTAGATCCCTAAGTATATGTGTAAGATCGGACCAATACCTTTTGAGCATACTCACATGAAATACATCATGCATCTAAGCCATCTTTAGTGGTGGTTAACCTATAAATGAATATACTAATTCTTTTTAGGATCTCATACAACCCTATATATTGAGGACTCAATTTTCCTTTTTTACGAAAATGAATTATTCCCTTCCATAGTGAAACTTGAAGGAACACTTTATCTCTCACCTTATTTCAATTTCTCTTTTATGTGTTAGTCTGTGTAGCTCTTTTGCCAATCTTGTGCTACTTTGAGTTTATTCTTAATTACTTTCACCTTGTCTAAGTGTCTTACACTAATTGTGGCCCTTATAAAATACACTTCCCTTCTTCAATTCAATAAATAGGACATCAACATTTTCTTGCATATAGTGCCATTTGTATACTACTATGATATTATTATTATAAGCAAATTCAATCAATATAATATATTCATCCCTTGCACCTTTGAATTCCATCATACAAGCTCAAGGCATGTCTTATAGTGTCTAAATTATCATTTTTGATTGTCTACATGTCTGGGGATGAAAGGCAATACTGAAACTCAATTTGGTAACCAAGGCTCATAAACTCACCCAAAATCGAGATGTAAATCACAAATCTTTATTTAATATAATGGACACTTGCACACTATGTAATCTAACAATTTCATCCACATGCTTCTTAGCCAAGTACTAAAGTGAACTACCCATTAAATAAGCAAAAAGTGAGTTGACTTAGTTAGTCAATCAATGATCAGTCGTATGTTGCCTTCCACAATATACACATAATGATAGTTGTTGCATAACTTTCCTTGACCTCTACCTGCATAAGATGAAACCCTAAGCCCCTTGCCTGTGTAGCTAAAGTAAACACCCTTGGCACTAGACATGATGGCATATAATCTTCATGTTTACTTTTCTTTTTGTAAAATCCCTCACAAACTTACTAGGCCCTATTTTTTCCCATTACTTTGTCTTTTCTTTCCAATTTTTGCACTCTAAATGTATTAGCTTTTGACTTGGTATAACTCTCAAGATATGCATATGTGATCTTGTTCTTGATCTCATATTGTCTACATAATGAGATAATTGATTAAACTTTACCTTATACTCCATTATATTCATCTTTCCCTATTTTAGATTAAAAAATTCTCTTCTTTTGTCATCTTTATATACTTATGGCATTTAATTATCATTAAACTCATGAATAAAATCATCACATGTAAGCACTAGAGACTGGGCACCACTCCATGGAATGGTTTTTCGCCAATTATATACATCCCCTTGTAGCAATGACATTGCATAATCAAACTTTTCTTCTAGTATGTATTCATCAAATCTAAAATGTTATGCTTTCTTTTTAGCCATATCTCTGCCACTGTCTGATTTGTGGTGTCACTAAAGTCAACTATGCCTTGGTTTCTTAATTTGTCAAACTTTCATTCTCTATGATTTTCTTAACCTTCCAATTTTGTTTACAAGTTATATGTTGTGCTTACCAATGAGGTATATGTTATGCATAAGAATATGTAGGAGATTTAACTTCGTTAGTAGTTGAAACTTTTAATGGTTGGTATGATGCTTTTATAGAATGCAAATCGGTTAACTCCTATCTCCTTGGTGAGTCATGGGTTCTATCATGACTGCCCTTTGTTGATGCCTTATAGACATATAAGACTATGTTATATGATAATGCATAATAGCATAAAAGTCATATCATGTTCATATGTATGTCCTTATGGAACCTATCCCCATTTTGATACCAAAACTTATAACACTCATTTCCATTTACTAAGCATGACATTCATTTTCAAATATTCATATGTATAAAGGGGAACTTGTCTTTCATACACAACTAAAAAGGCACATTAGTGCCTAGTTAATGTACATATATGTTAAGCATAACCCATGTAATGTGACTGACCATAAACTAATTTCTATCTAAGTATATGTACATGACACAAGAAGAGAAAGAGTTGGAATTCATCAAACAACCTATACTTCATGTATTTGTGTGAAAAACTTTATGCTTCAAAATGCTTATTCCTTGTGTTTTACTGTCGAGAAAAAATAATTGTGATTTGATGAGTCACGACTCAGTGAATAAAAAATAATAATTAGATTCTAATGGTACAATCATCGATAAATTATTATTAAGATACATTATAAGTACAAGGATTGACTTATGCAAGTTAAAATATAATACATTATTTAATTTTATTATGACCTTGCAATGCAAATATTGCTCCCGAAAATTCATGTGAATCAAGTGACATTTTCTTTTAATGGCTATAATTTAACATGTGATTCATTTGAGTAATAATATGTACCATAATAGGACATATCGATCCCTTTACCAAGTGATTTGTAAGCATTTAATAAGTCGACCATAATATCCTTTTAGTTTCATATGCAAGTATTCATTCATAATGGTATAATAAGCAATTATTAAGATCATATAATTCTCACTTGGCTTGTATTGACATGTAAAATATCACAATTCAATCACATATACACATAATAGAATAAAATTATATCATAAAATCACACATATACACATTAAAATCTAATTATAGCTTTTACTTACCTTTAATACAACCAACCTTTATGGTAAGTTTGAACCTTTCCCTTGGGCATCCTCAATGTGTTGAGATCCTAAAATGTAATACATATATGATTACAAATATGTCAAAAATGTGTTTGTGTACTTGATATACAACTGTGGTCATGTTTCCTGTAAGTGGGTCAAGGATTTATGTTTATTATTATTATATGGTAGTTTGACTTTGCTACGCTCTCACTGTAATAACTTATGTATGTTTAACATATTATGGAGGAGAAATTTCCTAAGGGAAAAAAATGAAATCACTTACCCCTCTGGCTAAAACTAGAAAAGCATAGGATTTCTTCCTAGCTAGCTTATTTTTTCTTTTTTGTTTCTTTGCTCTCTCTTTCTTTTGTCGTACCCCTTAAAATTTTCCTCTCTTATTTGCTCTTAAATGAAGAGAATTTCATTTTGGATATCTACTCTAATGAGACAAAATCAGGGTGGCTTACTAAGTCTAATTTTCCTCTTTTAGTCCCTTTTCTTCATTCCTTCATCATGTCTATCATTCTACTAATTCTCATATGCTCCTTACACTTTTAATAAGTTCTAAGACATTTATTTAACATATAATAATATACATATCACATATGCTAATTTGAAATTCAATTATGGAACATCATATCTATATTCAAGTATCATAAATGCAATGATGCAAATGTTACCATCATACTTATCAAATGTACATATCTAAGTGATCATTTATGTAATGCATATACTCATGTGAGATTGCAAATCATTTATCCAATACATATGTTCATGTGAGGATGCTAATGAATGAAGACAGAGATATTACAAATTGGCCATTAGGCCTTACTACTTGAAATTCATCACCTTCATTCTTTATGCTAGTATATAAATGGCTTTACATTTTAATCTTATCTAAAATCTTTTGAAACTTTAGACACAATGGCCAATTTACCTTTTTCATCGCATCTTTTTTCATATGTATCCTCTTTATAATTTTTGTTCTAATTAACTCCCTTATTGAGATAATTCCTTTATCCCTACATTCTAGGATGTATGAATTGAAACATTCACATAAGTAATTCAATAACAAGTCACACTTATAGTTGGTATTGAAATATGACCTACTCTAGTAATTAGAACTAATGTTTGATAGGTGTCAATGAGCTCTTCACATTTGTCCTTGATCTTTCCCATTGCATTTGTGTACTGTTACATATAAGTTGAAGTTGCTACTTTCTATAGCATGCCCTTCAACTCTTTTCCCCTCTATTTTTTTCTTGAAATTTACGTAGATATGTCTGACATAATATCTTCTCTCACTAGTTGGATATAACTCTTCCAAGCTAGGTATTAAACCCTGCATAACAAGACAAAATGCTCATGATTAAATAAATAAAACTAAACATGTATGCAATTTGGTATAATTCATATAGAAATATAGACTTTACCATCTGTTTGCCATAAATAAATGTCCACTTCTATAGAGCTCTTTAAATATCAAAATCCAATCCAATAAAATAAAGGAACCAGGTCTAGTATTCTTTCTTTCCTTCCTCTCTATAGCTCGAGCAAAGGGGAACATGCAATCATTAGCATCAATACCTATAACAACCAATAATTGCCCGCATATATCTTCTTAAGGAAAAATCCATCTACACTTACGATTTTTCTGCAACCTAACCTAAATGCTTCCTTTAAAACAACTAAACAAATGTACATACCACAAAACACTCCATCATTTTCCTAAAAAACCATTATGTTATCAGGGTTTTTCTTAGAATTTCATTTATACAATCCCTTAACCTTTTAAATTATTCTTTCTCATCCTCATTAATCATCCTAACAACTATGCTTCTAACCCTGCAAGCCTTTGTGAGAGTGAGATCAATCTACAAATTTTCTTTTAGAATTCTAATAAATCCATTCAAATTCTATGTTGAGTGTGCCATAAAAGTTTCTATATACCTCTTTGCTAGCCATTTGAAGGTAACATGTCTTATAAGATGATCTCTAGAACAAGTATGATTTAGATTTCCAGTTTTAATTTGCATAGTGTAAGGATTGTTCTTCACACATGAATAATATATATAAAAGTCATAACCCTTTGCATAAATTTCTTTACACCTCATTTTGTCATTTGGATAAAATTTTATTTGCCACCTATGTTTGATAGCCCATTCTGTCACAGCTTCATTATACTCTTTAAGGTTTTTAAACTTCATTCCAATTTGAAAATTTGGATCCCTCATATCTCTTTTTGTATTAAATTCAAGGTATCTAACTATTTCTAATGCACTTAGTAAATCATCAGAAGGAAGATATTTTGATTCATTGGAATCTTTTTCACCTTCCCTTACTCCATTCTCATGTACTTATGCATTTTTCTTAGCCACACTCTTAGTGACATCTCTCTCAATACCTTGGTCTACATTTGTTTCATACAAATCATCATCACCATCTTTAAAATCATAATCACTATCCTTAAATTTTGTTTCTTCATCCATATAATCCTCATTTTCACTCTCATTATAATTACATGTTATTTCATCATCTATATCCACACTTTGTACTCTCACTTGCCCAACATTAGTTGAATATTAAGCAACATAAGAGCTTGGATATGTGTGTTAATTGTATGCCCCAGACTACTGCTTGTAATTGATATTTTCTTAATAATGTCATGGTTGCATTTTTTTTATTAAATATCTATTTTATTTATGACTAAGTGATAAATTCCATGAATAGTTGCTTCTACCTAATGTCATCAAATATGTAACTTGATAGTAAAACTTTTCGATGTAAAAAATTATATTCTAAATTATCCATAGTCAGTCATTATTGTTAAGATAATAATGAATAAAGATTAGAATGTGTTTAATTGATGATTATGTTTTACTAGTCATGAATGTGAGATATTAAGTTAAACACATAAATAATGTTTAGGAAATATTGTATTGGACCAACCTGCTATGAGAACACTACATGGATTAATAGTCATAAGTGATTCTCATGTAATAGTATTAACTTAATCCTTTGACCTAAAAATCACCATAGATTTTAATATGATGAACTTCATGTTTTTTATATAGTTCAATATTATCTTCAATCGAATGATCATACATACTACTATTAGACATAGTAAATCATATAGAATAATATGAGTGATTGAGAATGAATTTGTCTCTCATATGTTTATGAGAAATATGTCTCCAAGCCCCTCGATAAGTTAGAGTAAAAAAATTGCATGGTCATGTAGTAATGAACTAATAAAAGTTATTAATGTCATTTTACATCAGTCTAATTGGAGATTGAGAAAGAATTGAACTATGTAAGGATGATATGATTTATGCTTTTATGTTCAATTGAAATATAATGTGACAAAAACATCATAATATTGCTTGTGACATAGATGAAGATTAGATTATCGACTTTCACATAATTTGGGTAGTCATAATATCATGTCAGAGGGCATTTATGACTTGTGTATCAAAAATAAGTTTTGGATCACTACTAACATTATATGAACCTACAGGGTTACACACATAGAATAGACCTAAAGAGAAATTGGGTTTACTACTCTTTCTATATATAATTAAGATAATTAAGAATATTATCTAAATTATTTTAGATATCTATTTTGTTTTTAAAAGGTTAAAAACGAAATTTGATATTATTTTTAACTGTATCTTTTAAGATATATAGTTAACATAAAATATATTAACGATTAATATATATATGTGTGTGTGTGTGTGTGTGTGTGTGTGTGTGTACATTTTAGAGTTTTCTATAAGAAAAGGAGTATTCATGTTTTTCCTCAAAAAACACAAAATTGTTTTAAAGAGAGAAAAACTATAGTGTTAGCACGAAACTCATTTTTGGAGAAAACCTATTTGTATGGATACTTGTAGAGGGCAATCATCTTTTGGTGACGTCTTGATCAACTTCAAGCTTGAGGTAGGGTGTTATCAATGTAAACCCCCTCTTAATCTTCTAACAAATCTGTCACCTTTCTTACGAATTGGTAAAATTTGTATTATTTTATTTCTATTTAATTGCATCACATGGATGTTTGGGGGGTTTCTTATAGAAAATTTTTTTCCATTATGCATGTTCTATAAAACCCAATAAAGTGACCTTCACTTGACAACTACCCTTGCTCATCTTAACCCTTTCCTCATTAGCACTAGCATTACCAATATTTACAACAACATTCTGTGGCAAATGTTGCACAAACACATCTATCACTTTCCTACTATCAACATTAAATCTCATCTCCAACACTTCACTACTATCAATGTTAAATCTCATCTCCAACACTTCACTATCTAACTCAAACTTTCCTAGATTAGCCTTATTGTAATTTTGATTAGGTTTTAGCTAAAAAAATTTCATTTCCCTTGTTAAATTACTTTCTTTTGCCATTTTCATATCTCCTGAAATGATAGCCTATCAACACTACAAAAGTCAAACCTATCTGCATTTCCACTTGTATATCTCAACTCCCTAATTTGGCCACTATGATATAATGATATTAAAAAAAATTTAGAATTTGGTACTGCAATATAACAAAAAAAACTAAATAATCATTTTTAATTAGAATAGACATAATGCAAATTGGCCAATTCTTATACTTAATAATCATAAAACAGTCGCATTTATACATTATATTTTAGTATATACACCACATACACATACTTTAGTATATACACATACTTTAGTACATATACATACACATATACACATTTTTCAGGATGTACACATACACATATACACATTTTTCAGTATATACATATACATATATTTCAGTATATATGCATACACAAACATCTACACATTCTTTAGTACTAAAAAAAAAAATAAACAAATAGCATCATTGAATGCCCTTTACCTAGTGAAACAAAACATTGAAAAAAAACAAAACAAAATGCAATAGCATTGAATACCCTTTACCTAACTAAACAAACCATATAAAAATTAAACTAAATGCAGTAATCAAAATAACAAAAACAACAAATAATAACTTACAATATCTTAAGATCCTCATTTGCATGTCCACAAAACCAATCCATCATATTGTAATTTCCCTTAATTCTTTAGTACTCTTTGATTTCCTCAAAAAAATAAGCTTAATTTTCAATTATCCAAAAGAAAGCCCTTATTTATGATTTCCTAATCGAAAATCCTAATTTTCGATTTTCCAATACATAGGGTTTTAATTTGCTAATTAATAAAAATTGGCTAATTATATTGTAATAGAATATTAATCAAAGTTTAGTGATCAAATTATTCAAAATTAAAAAAGATGTTATTACAATAGTATTATGAGCATATTTCAGTGATTATTGAGGTAATTTACCCGAAGCTAAATGAATATAACCACAACATTGTACATGATGATTTACTAATATAATATAAATATGTTACATTCATTAATAAATTTACTCCACACTTATAACTTGTTAGTTGAAATGATTAATTTGTTTGATTTGTGTTAAAATTCTAAAATTAAATTGTGTTAATATAATAATACTATAATTTAAATTTTATTTATTTTGAAAAAATAAAAGTTTAAATTTTAGAAATAGAAAAATTTAATAATTAAAATATAAAAGTACTAAATACATAATATGATACATAACTAAATTATATGTTAAAAATTAAAAAATTAAATCATATCCAACCATCCAAACGAGACATATAACCCAATCAAATTATCCAAAAAATGTGAAATAATAACAATTCTTTGAAAAATAATTCTTCAATTTATAACAAGATGGATATTTTTAAATGCCCAAAACACCACAAGCTATGCTTTTTTTTTTTTATTAAAAACTATAGTGACATATTTGGTTATATCAAGAAATGAAAAATAGAATTTTATTCTTAAAATGAGCATTTAAAATTTTTAATATTTTTATTGGATATATTTCAATATATGAAAAATATAATTGAAATATTAATAAAATTTTCATAATTACCTTTATATATAATAATTTTGCATTTTGCATGCAATTAAATCAATTTAAGCAATGAGATTTCAAGAACAATAATATATTTTATCTTTTTAGAATCTCATACTAATATTTTTTTAAAAAAATTAAGAGTATGAACATTTGATGTAAATGCATTTTATGATTTTTATTTATAAATTTTATATTTTGTGTATTTAACTAAAAATTTATTTAAAATTTTATTTTATTAAAATTGTAAAATTAGTTATAGCTAAATCAAAATCTATCAAATTTGATAGAAGTTTCAAATAAGTTTTAAAGTTGTAAAACTTTTTTCATTACGATAAAAATACCTCTAACTAAAATATTTTTATTCTATTGCTTTTCTTTTTTCTTTCTTTAATTCTCTTTCACTTTTTTCATACTTCTCTTTTTCTTTTTTTCTTTTTTTTTTTTCTCTTTTCTCTCTATGGTCCTCTCTTTTTAAAGTTTTTTAAATTCATAAAACTTTGAAAAAATGACTCAAGAATATTTTTATAAAAATGAAATATTTTATTGAAGTCTATGCTTAAATTAAACAAAAAATTTACACATTTAAAATAAAGTTAATTTTTATTTTATAATATCTTAAATATAAAAATTATTTATAAATAAAATTTATTTATAAATAAAAAAAATTAAAATTGACAGATGCTACAGATCATGTCTGACCCATTAGCCGTGCTGCCAGAAACCTATGCCTCCCTCCTAAAATTTTGATTCTTGAATTAACTGAATTCAATCAAATCAAAGGATAGGAAATCGATCAATTCAAGACTCTCAAATAAAGTCAGCAACCGAAGAATTGTTCTTTTGAATCCTACAAAACCCAGAAGTAATACTTATGGAGAACGACGCCAAATTAGGTTCAGGAGAAGCAAAGGATCTTGGTAACAACAACAATAATAGCATTAGCAGCAGTAGGGACCAACAACAAGAACAGGAAAATAACCTTAATTTAGTTGCTTCAGCAAATGATGATAGAGAAGAAGAGGAAGCCCAGGCTCTATGTCAGTCTCCTAGAAGAACTCCCTTCACTAATCTCAGTCAGGTCGATGCGGATCTTGTTCTTGCCCGGACTCTCCAAGAACAGGTCTTTCTCTTTCTCCCTCTATTCCTCTAAGTTAATGCAATGGCATGTTTTTAGTGGATCGAGTTCTTTCTTATGCATCTTAGGACAAGGACAAGAATAGGATAGGGCAGATGACTGATTTTTTAGTTTTCGGTGGTTAATGTCTGTTCACTCCCAAGTTGAATTTTAATTTTATGGTTTGACTTATTTGTTCGATTAATGAAGGAAATATGTGGAATGCTCCTTCTTTTAATTTCTTTTTTAAGATTTGAGTTGCTGAGACCCAAATATATGCGCGTCTTTTTTTATTTTTTTGGTATAGTTTTTTTTTGTCCAAAAGGTGTGGTTAACTTGTATTCCTGCACCTATTGTATATCTTCTCTAGTTTCTTATTCTTAAAGTTTTCTTTGATGTGGTTATTTATGGAGTAGGAGAGAGCATACATGATATTGAGATTAAACAACGAGGGGAGTGATTATGGAAGTTGGGAAGCTGGAAGCTATTTGCATAATGATGAGGATGATTTTGGTGATCCGAATGATGATGATGATGATAATGATGGCGAGGAGGAGGAGGATGAGGAGCAAGACAATGGCGCAGATGTGGATGATGGCATGAATGCATTTGATGTGCATGCTCATGTTGATGCGGAAGTTGATAATTATCCCAGAGTTGATCTTGACCCTGCTATGTTCTCTAGTGATGAGGCTTATGCTAGAGCCTTACAAGATGCTGAAGAAAGAGAAATGGCTGCTAGAATGTTAGCTCTTGCTGGAATAGATGATAGTGAGTGTTTGTAACCAACAATGGACACTTTCTTTTTTCATCTACATATGTGTTTGTGGCTTTGTCATCGTAAGAAAACCATCAAACTTGTGTACTGTTTGTCTTTACAGGAGAAGTTGACGACACTGAAGATTATGGTGTTAACTCCCAGGTATCAATTTCTTTTTAGCTCTACAAGTATCACAACATTGGAAAAATATGCTTTGTACCTAGCTTACCTTGTACTAGCTTCTAAAGAAAATTGAGAGAGAGAGAGAGAGAGAGAGACAGAAGACAATAAGCATAGCTAGACAATAAGCGATGCTTTTTTTATTTATTTATTTTTTTTGTTGCAATTTTGAGGTCTTCATTCTAGAGATTGGTTGAGCCTTGAGATACTATCAGAAAGACCCTTAGTGGAATAATGTAATAGCAAATGGAGGACTTTCTTGTTCTCTCTAGGTAAAACTAGTAGTATTATCTTTTTGTCATTGGCAGAACTAAACCACCAGAAGAAATTCGAACCTGATGCAGCTGAATGAGAATTTTTTCATTATTGAACTCAAAAAATTTTTGTTTATTGCTAGATTCTACATCATGTATTTTTAGTTGGATTTCTTTTAGGATATTTATTTAGAGTCATTAATTTATTGGTCTTCTCTTGATAAGTAATCAGGACTTTATTCTTTGTTTAAGTTATGGTTTAAGTAGCGACCATTAGAGTGGAACTAGTTCTTTCTTATATGATTTAGCCATAGAGTTGATCAAATCTTGTCAGATAGAGTTATGAACTACATATCCAGAACTCAGGTACCTACTAGAGTATGCATATAATACCCTAAACAAAGAGGCCTGAGACAATACAGCAGTTAGCTAGGATGTTAGGATTTCAATATGTGGGGTTTGACGCTGGTTATAACAGGTAATTGAAGGGTTTGTTTATAGGCGGAAAAGTTAGCTAAAGAAGAGAATGTCCATTTTAGTTGGACTTTGTCTAGAGTTTTAAAAAAGTCCAGCGAAGACCTTGAATGCTCTAGCATTTCAAGAAAATTGTAGAGAGTTGGAAAAAAAAGTCAAAAGATGAAAATGATTAGAAAGAGAGAGAGGGATGGACGGTAACAGAGATCCAATAGGAGAAAGGGTTAAATACTATGACCCCTCTAGGTTATAGGTTCTTTCATATCATGCTACTTGGTCCTCCACTTTTATATTTATTAAGCATCCCTAAAGTTTGAACTTGTTAATAGTCAAGTCCTTCCTCCAATTTTTGTGTAATATTCTGTTATTCAATGAGAAAATATCAGTCAAGTCTTAAAATATTTTTTAAATTTCTTAATCACCCTTAACAAACAACAAACCCTAGACTCCTTTTTTCCCTACTCTACAGGCACGCTTCCCCTTCTTTTCCTTTCCTTTTTCTCCATTTATTTCTTTTCTTTCATAATTTCTGCTGGCTCCTATTAGCCAAACACCCGCCATTTTCTTTTCTTTTCTCCTTCTGTGATCTCTGTAGTGTGGTTCTAATCCATTGATAAGCTCTGCTCATAGTTGTTAAAGGTGAAAGATGCATTAAGGTGTAAAGGGGTCTTGAAATCGAGGTGCAAGGGGAAGGTGCACATCTTACAAAAGTAAGGTGCAAAAAAAAAAAAAAATCATCATGTATAGCTAATAAGATATAAACTTGGCATGTCTAAAAAACATATAATTAAAAAAAAAAAACAAAAAAGGATATTTTCAAGAGACATAAAACCATATATAATCTTATAAGTTCCTAAAGCATCTTCTAAATAAAACTATAATTAGAATTCATAATAATCAATAATCAATATATTCATCTCCTTCTTTATCTGCTTCTTCTTCAAAATCATCCTCTTCAATTTTCTCTTCTCCATCTTCTTCAAATTCAATCTCTTCTTCGTCGCTAAGTACTAGAGGACTGTTAGCCTTCTTTTTAGATGTTTTGCCTTTTTTACTTATTTAGGCCTAGCACTTGGTGTGAATGAGACCCAACATTCTTTCCCTTAATTGATTGAGTATGATAGGCCTCCTCTTTGACTCCACTTGCTTTAGCTACCAAATCCCATGTCAAATAATCATTATCAAACACAAATTATCCCCTTTATCATTTTCTTCATCCATTGCACCTATCAACCATTCATTATTATTATTTATATCTTGCAAAGAAATAGGATCAATGTGGTCACGTGCGTCATATTGAAGCTTCAATGTTCGATTGTATTTTACAAATACAAAATCATTCAAGTGTTGTTGAGCTAGTCTGTTTCATATTTTGCCATGAATTTACAATATAATAATAATAATAATTATTATTATTATTATTATTATTACAACACAAGAAAGTGAACAAATTCCTTGCAAAAGTAAAAAAAAATTAAATTCAATCAATCTCTATATTTGGGCAAAATAAACATCAAGTGACTCTTTTTCTCTTAGTTTTTTTTCATATTAACTGACTTGTTACTTCCTTCTTTTGAACTCTTGCTTATTCCCCCAATATCTTCTAATTCTTCATCATTGCCGTAACCATCTATATCTTCAAAATCGGGAATTGCATTTTTCTCAATAGTTGATGAGACCTTTTTCTTCATGAATTCTTGAATTTCTTCATGTATGTGAGCGAATATCTTAAACAACTTATAACATTTTAAACTCTCCAACAATGTGTTGCTTGGCACGAAAAATCCCCTTTTTGTAACTTTTTCACAAAAATTACAAATTAGATCATTTGTGTCGGGTGGATTGACCATCTGCACATGCTTCCATCCTGAATCGTTTTTAGCATGATTGTGAGGCACATTAGATGTTCTACTAGTATTTGCGCCCTCCATCTAATGACCACTAAACAATAAAGCATAAACTGAAAAATGGAAGGAAATTGTATATTAAAATTATATACAATCAAGAATAATGTATTTTAGGCTAAAAATTAAAAATTCAACAGCAATAGTAATTTTTTTAAATAAAAAAGCCAAAATAGCACTATTTAAGCATATAATCAACACTATATGTAGGCTAGATTATAGGAATTCAGCAGTAAAAAAAAAAGTGTTAAACAACATTATTTAATACACAATCGACAATATATTAAGTTATATGAATAATAACTAAAAATGTTCGATTAAATTCATTGTAATAATAATATATTTTAGCAAAATTATAAGAATTCAGCAATTTTTTTTTTAAATGCCCAAACCGCAGTGTTTAAACATATAATTACCAAAATATTGATTTATATAATCAATAACCAACAAAGCCCAATTGAATTTATTATAATAATAATATATTTTTATGCTAAATTTTTGAAATTCAGAAATAATTTTTTTTTAAAAAAAAAAGCTACAACAACAACACCATTTAGGCAAATAATCAATATTATTTTGGGTTATATAATCAATATAATAGCTAAAATCCTAACAAAATTTTGCATTATAACAACTATGTAGAAGCATAATTCTTTGCCAAAATAAAAAAGACAACAGTTGCTGTGTAAGTGTAATCAACTGAAGGAGAAGAAGGAGGGGACTGAATCATACTTTGTATGTGTCGTTGGTTCAACTCTGAGTGAGACGGCTGTTGTTGTGTGGATTATCTGTTTGTTTAGATCTGCGCTGCTGTATTTTGCTCTAAGTTTTTTTTTTCTTGAGATTCTTAGGTGTGGTCATGCGTATAGTAAGCTATTTTAAGACTTAAAGTAAATGGTTCAAATTAATAAATAGATGATTTAGATTATATAATTGATTAGAAATAAAAAAAAAATTGATAAAAGGTAAAATATTACTAAGGTGTGCTTAGGCAGCTCCTTCCCTTCAATCCAAGGCGCTAAGAGGCATGTGCCTTTATAAGATTGCTAGGCTTGCAGGGCTTGAGGCGCTAGAGGCTACACCTCGTACGCCTTGTGCTTCAGGCGTGTCTTTAACAACTATGACTCTGCTCCATATTGCCTACCAATCTTTCACCGCCAATCTTGTCCTGGCAAGAAATTGGGCCTTCTCATCACTTCCCAAATAGAATAATTGCAAATAGGTGGCTGTACTTTCAATTTTTTTCTATTTTGATGTTTAAACAATTTTTTTATTCAACAAGTGTCTCAATGAAAATAATTATCATCAATATGGTGTTTTTGGTTGTTTTTCACTTGCTTGAATAATGACTTAGTAAAGTGAGTTCCAATCTAATGTCAAACATGATATTATGTCAGCAACTACAGATAAAAATTAAACTAAAAAAATGAAAATGTCTTCATTAATTTGTTAAGCATTTCAAATGTCGCGTCTATTTCAAATATCGTCATACTATTCCACTCATTTTCAAATTGTTTACTTCATTTTTCATAGGATCACAATCGTTTTCTTTTTCTTTTGTCTTCTAGTTATAATTATCTCTTTTTTCTCTTTTTCTTTTAATTTTAAATTATCATAACTGAATCAAAGATTATGTTAAGTTATTTACTCTAAAAAAGAGGTTAAAGTGATGTATTTTGATGATCAGTAAATTAAATAAATACATTTTCATCTTTTTAATTTAATTCTCATTTGCAGTTGCTGACATGACATCTTATTTTGCATCATATTGAAACCTACTTTGCTTACTCATTATTCAGGCAAGTGAAAAAGGACTCAAATCACCCATTGATAGTAATTATTTTTGTTCAGATACTTAATTAAAAAAATTATTAATTGAAAAAAATTATTCAAACACCAAAATAGAAAAAAATTGAAAGTAGGCACCAAATTTATAATTATCCCCTTCCCAAACCCACCTCCAATCTGCCTAGGCTTTCTTCTTTGTCGTTCATTGCCTAACCATTGCTTCTTGATTTATGTGCTACATTATCTAGTAGATTAATGGCATAGTTGTATGGACTTTGGTTTATGCACTACCTTTTACAAACCCAGTATTAGGTAGACCATTACTCTTCCATTTGTTAGCTCCAAGACCTCACTTGCTACTACTTCATCTACTATGGGTTATCTTTGGTGGTTTTGCTCCTTTTATTTTTGCATGTTTGCTTCCTTATTCAGAAAGATCAAAGATTTTTGTTGAGTTGTGATGCTTAATTCTTTTTGTTCGTTGTTGAAACATGAGAATTTAACTTTTGCCATCAATTAGATTATGAAGAAACTAAATACTTTTAGGAAATGCATTTTGTTATCTTTTCACATGTGAATATGCATGTAACAATGGATTAGTGCTATAGATTGGCTTATAATGCATATGTTTTCAACTCCTTTATCGATCCTTGGTTTGGGTTGTTTCTTGATTTATTGTTGTTGTCATCTTGTAAATTTCTAAATTGAAATGTAATTTTAATGATTTGTGGAATCTATGATCTATTAGTTTTTATATTTAGTGTATTATTTTCAATTAAGATGTTATCACACTCCTACAAGATTTAAAGGCATGAAGTTCTATCCCATAACTAGATGAGTGTTTGCATGTTGTAGGATTGATGATGTATTGGATAGTTTCAATTTTTACAATTATGCACTCTAGGTGCATGGAGAAATGCCCATGAGAATTTGTCAAAAGAAGATGTTTTTGATATGCAGCAAGATTTTGAAAATGGAAAATTGTACTAGCAATAAAATTGTATATTGATTTGGTTTTTAAAAATAAAAAATGAAAAACTAATTTTAGTTTTTAAAAAATAAACAATGAAAAATTGATTTCGATTGGTGAATGATAGACTTTGGTTCCTAAATTTGGATGGGATGGTAATAATGAAAAATTATATTCTCTTTATCCCAAAAAAGTTATTATCATCCAATGTTTACGTTGTTTAAGAAAATTCGTTTAATGTTTTGTCAACTCATTATTTATAGTATATTTTTTCATTTATATCCTCAATTATATTTAATGAGGAAATAAATATATTTTTCTAGCTTAGTAATTAATGAGGGTAAATTAGAAAGGTTAGTTATAAATTATTTTATTTAATAAAAATAGACATGTATTTTGGGACATCCAAAAAAGAATAGTGGACAACTTTTTTAAGACATAGTAGGTAAATATAATATTAAGGGTAAAAGAAATATTTTATCCATATTAATGAAGGTTGTCTTAGTAAAACATAACTAAATCTTAGGAATGTATTAGTATAATATATAGTGAAGGAATAATGTCTAGTTCCCAATGAAAAAATGATTGCAAAAAGGAGAAAAATTCTAATGATACTTTTTCTAATTTTCTAACACCTTCCTCATTGAAAAGAACCAAGAAGCTAACAAAATCTTTCGATTTAGTCATTGGTTTTTGAAAATTGTCATCAATAAATAAGACCAACAGATTTGAATGGTTATGGTTGTTGTTTTATATGTTTAAAATTTATGTTGATGTCTAACTAGAAGAATGTCCTGCTGAAGATTATTTTAGGATATTTTTTTTTACTAAATAAACCTATGTGTTAAGCAAACCTCAATCATAGCCCAATTCTTCCAATTTATTTTTTGGTCAATTTAGGCATGTATAACCGCATGTTTGCACCTAACTTCCTAAAGCACTCAACCATCAAATCAAGTTGCACATAAAAAAGTAAGGTGAAAGGTTGTGGGATCATGGCATGATGCTGTTTACCAAGGTTTTAGGGATTTTGTGTTGTCAGAAAGTTTGGTTTTCATTGGGATTAAACTAGTTATTGGAAGCTGTGGAGGGTAGGAGTGACAACAAGATTAGATCAAGGAGACTTTCCTTATCCAGATCTTGGTCCTAGTCCTTAATGGCAATGAACTCTTTTCGTTCTGGTCCCTGTGAGCATCCCATATTTCCTAGTTGATTTTATTTTTTTTCCCTTTTAATTGTAATATTACTGTTTTGTAATTTTTGTATTATTGACATTCATAATCTTGTTCCTTGCTAGCTTCTTTAAGAAAGAATAGGCAGTCGAAAGCATGTTTTTTAAATAATGATTGTTAAGTTATGTAATGAGATTTTGGCCTCTCTAAATAATGGGCAAAAATTTTCTGTAAATACAATGGCCATTATGTAACCACTAAAGCCATCAATTCTCATTTTTCAAGCCATGAACACTTTAAAAAAATCAATTTTACTGTTGCAAAGTAGAATTTTTTTTTTTTTTTAAAAAGTGCTTTTTACACTTAAGAGTTGAAAGTCAATATTTAATTAAAATGAGTGTTTTATGTTTATTGGTTTATTATAATTCTTAGTTTTAGGGAATTATACCAATATTTTTTAGTTTGTAACATTTTGCAATTTTTTGAAATGAAATTATCTAAGGTTTACCATTTGCGTTAAGTTACGATCGTGATAGCGCCATTACTGTTACCTACAATTGTAATTGCGATTGCGACTTTAATTTAAAACCATGGTCGAAAGAGAGGATAGATGGAGGAAAATTGTGGTGAAATTCTGGGGGTTTTATTAGAGAGATGAAATTCTGCTATGGGAAATCTGGTTTAAGCAAGGATTAGTCGACAATATTGATATGGAACTGGAATTTAGAAAATGATAGGATCCAAAGTAGAAGATAAATGGGTGTATGGAGCAATTTAACCCTCATCTTCCATCAAAAGAAATTACACTTACAAAGTGAACACTTTTTTTTTTTTTTTTTTTTTTTTTTCTACTTCCCTTCTTTTTATCCTTTAGGTGCCAAGCTACTAAAATTTGTCTCAAATTAGCTAGCTGGAATAATAAGCTTTGTAAGATATCCTATGTTTGTTTGGTAGTAAATCAATTGGAAGAAAACATTGATAATAGAAGGTAAGCTAGAGAAGTTGCCAAGAATGATGTCTTCTATTAAGTGTAGCAATAAATCATTACAAGCATTTGCTTGTTCAATACTTCCTTTAGAAGCGTACATGAGGACTATTGAAGATCTTATAGATGTGTATCTAGACATGGCAGGGAGCAATTTGCAACCTCAAGAGAGCAACTGATAGGGGCATTCTATTAAATCATATTTTGATTGCTATGGCATTGGAAAAGATAGTAAAGTGAAATTGGCCTATATGAACTTAGTGGATTAGCTAAATATGGTAGCATGTAGGTGAGCAAGTTATGAGAAATTTAGGCCAACCACAATTAGCACGTGACAAGAAATGAAAGCCAAGATTCAAGTAGTATTTTTTATCCTATTATCTTAAAACATGCATGAAAGTATGTACACTTTAAAGCAAGTTAGCATTCAGTAGTTGGAGAAATGCACTACTTGACTGTTTGAGAATTCAAATATAAGTTATAGAAGGCTTGACTCAAACACTATCTACTAAGGTTTTGGTTTCTAGAGATTATGCTCATGACAAATGAACAAATGATGCAGCCTACAAGACAAAAAAACACCTTTAAAAGCTGGTATAGGAACAAAAATTTAAAGACCCCAAGAAACAATTGCATTATGAGAACTAGAAGGCTCCATTGACAAGCAATAGAAGTAGAAGAAATAAAAACAAGATGTAGAAGAGCCTTTTTGCAAGTTGATCAACCATAAAAAAGAAGTTGAAAACTTAGAATTGCCATATTTGAGCCTTAAATGGGGCTTTTGATGATTTTAAGGAGAAGAAATTTTCCCCTTTTTAGTGTAATTGGGAAAATTTTGTAATTTAGGGCTTTTTTTGCCATGTGGCAACTAGTTGTGTAGAAAACTCACTATGATAGGCATAAAAAAATCCAGTTAGGGTGGTGTCTTCCTTGTGAATTTTTTTTTTTTTAAAAAAAAAGCCACTGGCTTTGTGCCACTATGAATGGCGCAATAGTGCTTTGTGCCTTTCACATTTGCGCAAAGGCTATTTGTGCAATTGTTTGCTCTTTGGGCTCTATTTGCTTCACTGAAAGTGATTTGTTTGAGGAAAATATTTTCTGAGCAACATATTTTCTTGTTTGGAATATGCTACAAAAAAAAATATTTTTTGTTTTATAAGATTATAAGTTATAACAAAATTTAGATAATAAATATTATATATTTATACTATTTATTATTTAATATTAAAAAAACACATAAAAAATGAAAAATTTGTATGGATTTCACTCATCTTTAACGATCACTGCCAATCGACAATGACTAGTGATGGGTATTGACAGTGAATGATCATCAGTGATAATAAATGTGTTTATATGATTTATTTTTGACATAATGCTAATTTAAATTCAAATATTTGCTTATCAGGGCTATTCTAGCAAAAGCTTTAAAAATTATCAAAATATATTACAATTATGAAATTAAGTGCAATATTAGCCCAATTCATGTTTTTGTCAAAATTAATAATAATATATAGGCTATAATTGTAAATTACATAAACATAAAAGACATTTCAATCAAATTTCACTATTTTTGACACAATTTCACTAGAAACTACACAAATTTTTACTAGAAATTGCACCATAAATATATGCATTGGACTACATTGCACTCAGTTTCACGATTCTAACCTATTTTGACAATTTCTAACGCTTGGGCTAGAATTGTAGTAACACTCAAAAGTGTGGATTTAAATTACTGTTAAACCTTTATTTTTCATTTGGATGAATTTGTCAAGTTTGGAAAATGACTTTTATTTTCAAAATAAAAAGTCATTAAAAATGACCTAGTTTTTGTTTGATTAGGAAAATATTTTTCGTTGACTAATTTTATTGATACACTAAACAAAGAAAAATACGAAAATATTTTCCATGAAACAAATAGAGTTTTAAAGTGGCGCAAATAGGCTCCACTTTTTTTTTTCTTTTTTAATTTGAAATCTCCACGTAATGGTAGAGATTATTTACATTTAGGGTGGTGCTATTTAAGGTTATGTAGGGCTCTTGCCTCTATAAATTTTCAACCATTAGTTTTATTTTTCGTTTCAAAAAATTATGCAAATGGATCCCTTATAAAATTATATTTTGTTATATGATTACTTATAAAATTAAATCTTGACATATGTTTCAGTGTTGGAAATATCTATGTTGAGGCATCAATGTTTCTTAAACTTTATTATATATACATCTTATTAGAAATATATGCATGTCATATTAATTAGCAATTTATGAAATACTTTTCATATTCATTATTTTTTCATTAAATTTATACTCAACTCAACCCAACTAAGTTTAATTCCAAGTTAATTTGGGCAGGCTGTATAGATTTGCTTGTTTCACTCGGAACAATTTTGGCATCTACATCATTTTGAATTATTCTCTTATATATGAGTTTAGGTCTACCTCTTCCTTTTTTATCTGTCTACTCTAATGTGTTCCACTTTTTTAACTAGTGTATCTAAAGGTTTATTATAATATGTTATACTTTTTAATTAAACTTATAATGTACTAAAAATTTAATATAAAATTCTAAAACTTAATTGGCAATACTATAAAGTTATTTAATTATAAATTTAAATATTATTTTGGATAATCAAGTTTGGGGGCCAAATTTACTACCTTGTGCTTATTCCTACTAATATCGGTAGTTAATAACTTTTCTAGTGGCATGATCTTGTACTATAAGATTACTGCTACAATATTAGTATCTTTAATAAAATGTATTAAGAATGTTGAACATAAGGTTGATGAGACAATACTTTAATCATTTGAATGAATGATATTTTTAACGATAACAATATCTTTAGAAGTTCTAACCTTGTACTTAAATGTGTTTGTGTTGGTTAAGACTTGTGCTTGTTGAAAGTTCTAAAGAGAGAGGTCCAAAGAAGGAAAGCTCAGAAGAGCCATGTAAAATGGTCGTCTTTTGGAGGCATGAAGCTCTAAATAGAAATCAAGTTGTGAGAAAGGGAGCCATGCAAGAATCTAGATAAAGAGATGATGGCAAAGAAGAAACGAAGAGTTTAAGAAGCCAAGTATGGAAATGGCTCTTAAATGGCCATGTAGGTGATTTCCATGGTCGTGTTTTAGGGACACGGGCACAATAAAAGCAAATAGAGGTTCACAGTTGTGGTTGAAGAAACATGATTGTGTGAAAAATCTGTTTGTTTGAGTTGTGGAGACTGAGTTGAAGAAACAGTCATGGGAAAATATGCCATTATTGTGGTAAAAGTCATTCAAGAAAGGCAATCATATGTGTGATTTGCATGACTGTTTTGTCATGATGACTGTAATTTCATCTTTTTGGAAAAAGCCAACTCTAAATCTACTAGCAAGTTGCTAACCCTCTAACTTATATAAGGACCTAAATATGAACTTGAGAAGGGTTAAAAAGCTTGTGAATTTGCTAAGAGCAAGGTATAATCGCCTCAGAGCTTGATTCTTGTATTTTGGATAGAATGAGCTTTAATGAATACATCTTGTATGACTGTAGGCTTTCCTTATGCATTCATTGTATTTGTTGCTTATTTAAAGGCTTGGATACTTAGGTAAATCTTTGTAAAGGTATTCAGGTTGGTGTTTAGCCTACAAAAGCACCATTAGGGTTTTTCTCTTTTAAGCGTTCTAAAAAGGAGATGTAGAAAATTTCTCTTATGCCTACAAAAAGGGAAGTTACTTTTGCACCTTTAAACAAAGAGGTTATTCTTAAGCTTGAAAAAAGAAGAGTAAAGGTCTAAGTGGATACTTAGAGAAAGTAGATACATTGCAGAACTTATAAAAAAATTCTTATGTTTTTTTTTCTATTTTTTTTTTTTTTATCATTGTTGAGAGAGTAATTTTGGTGTGCAAAATATTCCACTACAACTTGAAGCCAAAGCCTTAAAGCTTTCAAATCTTTAGAAACACCTAATTCATCATACTCTTGGTTGTCATTCTCACCAATGGGATGAACAAAATGTTTTTTTTAGTTAGCAAACTTCAATATAATATGCATTCCTTTATAAAGTATATTGGCTATTACTTTATTTATAATTACTAGTTCTTATATTGTATTTATTAGTACTAAAATTATTACACATACACCATTGGTATCATCATTATTATCTAATGCTATAATGATTGTGTACACTATTTTTTGTTTGGTTTACCTTAGGTTTTAAGGATTTATTTGTTATTCTTATTTTCAAAAAATTTCCTTTATATGATAAGTAAAAATTTTAATTGCATTAAAGAAGAAAAAATATTTAATTTTATAGATTATTAAAAATCCAAGTAAAAATGAATTGTTCATTTCATCATGTATCAAAGGGCAAAGAATTAAGCATATGAACCTCATATGAATATTGAGAAAATTTTTAGTTAATTTTTATTTTTTGTACTTATATTATTTTGTTAACACTCTCCTATAACAAATGAACTTCATATCAATATTTTTGTCAATAGACTATAAATCTATAATAAAGCCTTTTTAAAAAATTCACTATTAAAACTAACATATTTAGCTGTATTTAAAAATATGCTTTAATTCATAACAAAAAATGTTTAAACTAGTAAAGTTTATGAAATATTATAAATTAATTATTAAATAATGAATAAAAATGAATTATATATAGAAAAAATTACCAAAAAAATCTAGAATTAGACAATTTTCAATTCCATCCAAATTTTTGTTTTGTATCAATAACATGCATAAATGCATGCATGCTTAAATTTTTAACCTTTTTTTTTTTTTGGCTTACTTGGATTTCTCCACTTTTTTAATTCATCTATTCCAATATAATCAAATCTCAACTTTTTTATTGTTCATATTTTTTATTAATAAAAATATTTAATTTCTAAACTAAAAATAAATTTCTATTTTGAGAAACTTGAGAAAAAGTTAAAATCGCTAAAAATTTTCCATTCTAGAAAATATTTATCATCCCAAACAAAATATCAATTCTTATAATTTATTAAGAATTAAAATATAATTTTCTTTCATTCTCTTTATTCCTCGAATACGTAATATCCAATCATTTTTAATAATTAATTTAAACAAAACAAATTTATAAACCTCAATTTATTATTTAGAAAAAAGAACAATAAATAGTTATGTTTATAAAATTCATTCAATTCAAATTTCATCTATTTAACAAAATACTTTTTGAAAGATAAATAAGAATGAATTTACTTATAAATTTCATAAAAAAAAGGTTAACCATGTTATTCATTAAAAAATTAAGCTTTTTGTTTAAAATTGTTTAAATCCATAAAATTCATGTGGATATTTCACAAGTTTTAATAGTTTTTGACTAATCTACAGCATCATCCTTATAATTAAATTCAAAATTATTAGTTATATTGAGATTTATAAATATGTGGTGTTTGAATCAATTATTAAGAATTGGATATTAAATATTTGATAAATGAAGAAAATAAAATAAAATTGTATTTTAATTCTTAGTATTATAATCAATATTGCATTATTTGGGTTGAAAAGAATATGAAAAGCTTTGTAGACTAAAAAAAATTGTTTGATTTTAATTTTTCTTCTCATGTTTATTGAAAAAATTTAGATTTTGTTATTCTCGAAATTACAAATTATTTTTTAAAAAATAAAATTGAAAATTTTATTTGACAAAAAACTAGACATAAATAGCTTGAAAAAGAAAGATATTATTCTAATTAGAACGAAAAATTAATTTTGGATTTATTAAGACATTAAAAAATTAAGAAATTTAATTACGTAAATAATATTGAGAAATCTAGTTAGAAAATAATATTGTAAGTAAATATAAAATGCATGTATTTTGTTTGTATAAAACAAAAGTTGGCATAAAATTGAAAAACACTCCTAACTTTGGGATTTTTTTGTTAATTTGTTCTTATATAGTTGAAAGCAATTATGTTACCCAGTTCAGGATTAAATTTTACAAAAATAAAAAAAAAAATAAAAAAAGAAGTAAAATTTTGGCCAAGTAGAACAGAATTATAATTAATATGCTTTTGATAATTATTTTACATTTAATCATGCATGTAACAATTTTTTTAGTATGGGGAAAGTGAATTTTATAACGGTGAGATGCATATGATATTATGTTAGCATTTATGAGGAAGGCGATTCAAATAAAAACCTTGAGATGAGGAAGAAGAAGAAAATCAAATTAAAGAATCTATAATGGTTTGACAATGTGTTTATTTCTACTCTCTAAGTAATTACTTAGAC
Organism: Omphalea diandra; assembly: GCA_949677035.1. Lineage (NCBI taxonomy): Eukaryota > Viridiplantae > Streptophyta > Magnoliopsida > Malpighiales > Euphorbiaceae > Omphalea > Omphalea diandra. The sequence continues at coordinate 30,024 of CATIWR010291078.1, forward strand.
TTTTTACTTTTCCTTTTCTAGTTTTTTTAAAGAAAATTTTTGTTTTTGCAGGGTAAGGAAAATCTTTAAAATTCTCTCTTTTGGTGGAGGTAGAATAGAGACAACCCATCTTTGATATTTTTAAAGACACAATATCAATCTCTAACCACTTAGAAAAGAGTGATTCTTAGCAAGTGTATAAGCCACTAAATTGACAACAAATACTACTAGTGCTCACCACAGGGTTTTCTCTATCCAAAATACAAGGACAACACCAAGGAGTTTTGCACAACTCTAAGATAATTTATCAAGACTCTTTTCAACATTTTCTCATATTTCTCTAGTCTTCGAATGAGAATATATGATAACCTAAAAATTATCTAGTAGAAACAGCTGGATGAATTTGGCATCTTTTAGAAAAACTAGTTGCTATGCACCTTAAAGCTCGTTGAATTCTTTTCACAATTGTCGGAGTCTCAACCTTCCCTTCTAATGCTCGTTGAGTCTTTGCAATACCGGCTGAGATTATCAAAAAACGCCCTATTGATTTTTTGACACAGTCGTTGATTCACCTCCTCGATCGTTGCCATATCCATCCACCCTCTATGACATGCACAAATTAGTTAAGGTGTTTTCGAAAGATTTTTCAATGGCTGTTGGACTTCATCCACGTCCATTGGACACTTCAATGCTCGTTGCGAACTTCACCACAATTGTGTCACCTTCATGTTTGACAGAATAAAATGAGGAATTCTTGAAGACCTCACAGATGCTCGTTAAATTCAATGCTTGTTTTTCTTCCATGAGCCTTATGAATTCTCTTTATCTAATTTCTTTCTTCATACCAAATGCCTTCAACATGCGCAAGTCCTGCCGTTTGGAGATGCTTTATCTCTGTCTTTAAAAGCATATTAAGGGTCAAACAAATGTCCCTATGCTTTGGTAGACAGGTCCTTCATCCTAGATGCCTTACTTTCATTCTTTGAAAGCATCTAAAGGCTCAAACATCCTTCTCTTATCACTTTGTCATGTCTTCCAAAGTATTGTTTTTGAATTGTGTTTTTATCTCTTTTTTTTTTTTTTTGGTGGGGTTAATACCACCCTTTAGCAAAATCTACAACTCATTATAAGGTTAGAATTTCTTTTAGTTTTGGGATGATTTAGAACAATTGCATAGTGCTCTAGTGGTTGAGACAAGTGTCTTAACATGGTAGAGCAACTTTGGGGTCAATATATTATAATAGTATTAATTTTTCATCAAATTTCATGGTAGTTTTCAATTTTAAAGCTAGAGAGAGAGAAAGAGAGACCTTGGTAGATGTGTATTATTTTGTCTTTTTTTGATAGATGACAAATGGAGCCCATGACTTGTTACTTTTGTATTTTTGTTTTATTTATTTATTATTTTTTTTGCATAAGGTGAAGAGTTATTGCATTTGGACTTTTTACCAGCATTGCAGTTATTGCATTTGGACTTTTTACCAGTATTGCAACTTTTATCGATCATGTCATGCATGCATGTATTTTAGTAAAACTTTGCATCCAATTGTTAGCTCATTTATAGAGGCATGCATTTATCATAGGATGCATATAGTAGCATGCGTAATTTTGTTGTAGCAGCCAAGGTTTTAGATTGAAGTTGCGTTTAATGGAAACGAGGTTGTCGTGGTCATAACATAATGATAACAGCCTATTCTTATGCAAATTTTTTAAAAAATTTGCAAAATATTTCAAAGTAACATATGTTTAGATAATTCACGAAAACTAAAATTAACATTTAATTGATGTGCATAAAATACAACAGATATAGTCATTATATCTAGAGTTTTTTCTAAACTGGTAAAACCTAGTTGTTCATGGGGCCTTAAGGTGGGCATTAGTCGGTTTGGTTTGGTTTTTGCCAAAATTGAAAACCCAAATTCGATAAATATGAAAACCAAACCTTGAATCAAAGCTTTTGAAGAATCAAATTGAATTAAATTTTTAAAAGAATTATTTTTAAATATTTTTAATGTAAATCATATTGTTTTAATTATTTGTATGTATAATATATATCCTATAATAACTTTATATTAATATAGACTAGATATTAGTTATATATAAACATAAAGTAATATTTATATAATTTATTTGAATACATTCTATTTTTATTATTTAAATTAATATTTTTCGGTTTGGCTTATTATGTTTTTCTATTAACTAAACCGAACTGAACTGAATGAATCAAAAATCTTAGAGATCATCAAAACCAAACTGAACCAAATTAAGAAATCAATTGAACCAGTTAGTTTAACCAAACTGTTTCCCCACCCCTATGAAGCCTGCCAGTTACCCTCCCATGTGTTGCTTTTTAAGCAAGTGGATGCAATTTTTTTTTTTACGATGTCCCTATTTTACAAACACAATTGCTAGGGCCATACCTAACTAGTTAATTAAAATATAAAATGACTAACATTCTCCTTTACTAGTACCTGTATCTTTATTTATGTTGTGTTTTTTTTTCCCAGAAGCATTTCATCTACTGATTGGTGCCCTCCCCTCCCACAACATGTGAAATTAATTAAAAAAGTGGTTTGGGGCTATTTGTGGTGAGAGTAAAACGCTGTAAACTGTAAATATAAAAAGTTTAGATTAGACATCACAACAAAGCATCGTTGGGCATTACATCTAAGGTCCCAAAGGAATCACACCAATGGTTGAAATGCATTACATAACTTATATAAAATTATTAAAATAAATAACATCTCATAACAAAATCAGGATAGATTTTCCAGCAAAGCTGGAAATTACAAAATTGTTCCTACTGTTAGATTACTGAACTAGCAGCTGATTTATTTAAACAGACCTATAAATATAACTCTAAAATGTCTAGGAAATACTCTTTAATTTCTCTAATGAACCCTCTATTAAAGTTGAACTATAATTCTAGGCTTGAGTGTTTGAATTTGACTTCTCTTGAATTACTTGTTTCAATCATTCTCCCCTGGTTTCCTTGAGTTTGGATATGCTGAAGTATTAAAATTGTTGTTTTTTTTTTTTAAATCTAATCTCTAGCACCAAAACATCAAATTTTATTGAATGCTGCCTTGACTTGTTTGTTCGTAGACATGAAAACTCTTAAAAGCTGCTTTTGAACTTTTCTTTGAATTTAGATGTGAGTAAGAGAGTCCATTTCTTAAGAACCAATGATAGGCAACTTAGATCTATACCTCGCTTTCATTGTTAGTGTTTCCTACAGAAAAACATTCTCTATTTTGCTTGTCAGTAAAATGTCGTTGTTGCCTCCTCCTTTGATTGCCAATTTGTGGTTTTAGGTTGCTGAATTTGCTCATATGATCTTCTGACTTGTTCTCCTGTTTCCATTTGCTGTTCCATGATTTCTCCAACAATCCTGCAAGCAATATTGAGATGTTTAACAACTTTTACAGCTGGGTATTATGGGAGGAGTTGACTACTAGCATCTTCAATATTTGATTGCCACAGTTTGAAGGCAACCTCTCAACAAACTTATCCATTGTAATTGCTGATGAATTGATCCTGTCATCCATTGAATCTGTTCTTGTTTCCATTGAGTTCATCATTGTCACTTCCATGTGTTATGATCTTAATAAGAGCTGAATTCTTGTTAAAAAGAATCGAGCTTTGAATTGAATTCTGTGTTTCACACCATAATTGAGGAAAATTAGCAATGAACTTCAAATATCACACCCAGGAGAAAATTGTAAATAAAAGGTTTAGTTTAGGCATCACACCCAGACATCCTTAAGCATCAAACTCTCCCAGCACACCAATGGTTGAATTGTATAATACAGCTTCAATATGATCTTAACTGCTGAAATCTTTATTGACTGAAATCTTAAAACTTAAGTGTCCATTCGGGACAATTTTGGTTTTTGCTTTTGTTTTATTTTTTCCATTAAAAGAACAGAAAGCACATCCACTTTACAACTTGTAGGGCTTCTGTTTTAAAAACCAAAAACACCTAAAAGGAAACAGGAACAATGGGTGTTAGTTCCTAGCTCCTGTTTCTTTCACACTCTCTCCTCAAGCTGCTGTCTCTTTACCAGCGATGATAAATTTCACCAAATAGTATTCTATATATATCTTCTTTCCCTCTTATCGTTGGTAAATCTCACAAAAAAGTTGTCTGATGATAATTGTTTGGCTATGGCCATATCTTTGTAAAGTTGGTTGGTTTGTTTATTGCTTGCATTAAACACACTAGTGCATACACACACACACACACACACATATATATATCATTCCACCTGTTTGGCTTGGCTATCTTCTAGTCTGGATTATTTCAGTATTCTAAGGATAAGTGCAGCTTTGTTTTAGTATGATTTTTCTCAAAATTGAGCAATAATTAGTACCTTAGCTTTTATATCCAACATGTTTGTAGGTCTGTGGTGTTTAATGGTTTATATTAGATGGAAATAATTACATGGTGTGTATTACTGGGAAGATGAGTAGGTGACAATAGAGCTAAGAAAGAAAAAGAAGGAAAAAAAGAATGAAAGAAAGACAAACTGTTTTCTAAAACTTTAAAAACCAAAAAAAAAAAAAAAAAAAAGATTTATGATTTTTGTAAAACCAAAAACAAATAGTTACATTAATGCTTTGCTAGACCAACAAGGATTCTAACAAGAGTACACCAATAAACGTAGAAACTCCTAATAAAATTTGAGTAGATTTTCCAGCAAAGCTGAAAATTTAAAATTGCCTTCGAAGTTAAATTACTAAACCAGCAGCTTATTAATAGACCTTTAAATATAACTAAAAAAATACTTGAAAATACTCTATAATTTCTCCAATAAAGGCTTTATTAACCTTAATATAAAATTCTAAGCTTGAGTTTTGAATTTGATTCTTCTTGAATTCTTTATTTGCATCATCTAGAAGGAACTTAATTGTACTGTGCATTTGTTTTCCTTCCTCTTTCCAATTTTTCTTTTTCTTATACTGCTGTTAGAAAAGAACATAAAAGTCTTGGAGATCATATTCATGGATACTAGAATTGAAAACCATCAGGCTGAGCAGTATCTACTGATGAGCTTAGCTTTATTTTGGTCCATCAGTGGTGTTGGCTCAACATGAGAATGATGGATGTACATGCTAAAAATTTGGGATCAGATCAAGAATGTTATGAGAAATTGATGAAAATTTTAAGGGGAGCAAATGGGATGAATGTAATTAAAGGTCACTGGTGGGAAGATTTGTAAGGGCAATTGTTGTGTATGGAGACTTGTCCAAGGTGGTGACGAATTCTAGTATCATTAAATTTGGAAAGTGTTAGAACGAACTAGAGATAGGAGGAGAGAGAAGGTGGGACAAGACAACAGAGCAAGAAGAAGAAACAAAATGGTAGTGCACATTACTTGGTAAAAATGGTTCAATTCAAGGGGATTTTAATCGTTTTATATTTCTCATGATAAATTAATTGTGGCCCTAACAATTGTGTTTTTGGAAATTGGGTCGCTCCAATAATAATTGTATTTTCTAGAACTTATGTTATTTCAATAGCCTAAGAATAATAATATCAATTAAATTATGTTATGATTTTAGAAATGTCTATACATTTAAGTCCTTTCTTGAGAATATGTGAAAAAGCATGTTCTACCTGTAATTAATTTTGTTTTCTTCATTTGCATCTCATTTACTCTTGAATATACAGGATGCATGGGAGGAGATTGATCCAGATGAACTTTCATATGAGGTAACCTGTGCTTTTGATCTGTTGCTTCTAGGGAAGCTTCTATTTCGATTCACTATGTCATGCTTCAATTATTCCAGGAGTTGCTTGCATTAGGTGAAGTTGTTGGAACTGAGAGTAGGGGGCTTTCAGCTGATATAATTGCTTCTTTGCCTTCAGTACATTACAGGGCAGGAACCAGTCAGACTGGAAGCAATGATTCGTAAGTGCAAATGCCTAAGTTTATCTCAATAATACTGTTGTGATAATTTCATAGTTGTGCTTGTGTTTCAGATGTGTCATATGTCGTTTAGATTACGACGATGATGAGATCGTTACAGTGCTTTCTTGCAAACATTCCTACCATTCAGAGTGCATAAATGATTGGTTGAGAATAAACAAGGTAGGCTGCTTTTGTAATGTTGTGGTACTAATATGAGGAATCTTTTCAGATTGTTTCTTGCTAATATTCACTCGAAATACTAGCTCGATAGCTTTTATTTTGCTAAAAGTTATTCCTTTCTGGTGGACTGAAAATCTGGGGCTCAACTGATCTAACTCCACTTAGTTCATTATGGGTTAGGTTTGTCCTCCTTCCCTTTAACCATTCTTCATTTCAGACCTTTTGATCTTATCCATCATTCAATACTTATGAGCAAGATTTGCTTTTGGAAGTCTAGGACACAAATGCATATATTCTGTTGCTTTTTCTCAATTACTGAAGCATAAACTTGGCTTCACTGACCTTAAAAATTTAAAGTAAACTTTTGTTTACTTTTCAGCATGATCATTCAAGAATCTGTACAAATGAAGCCCGCTTGGTATGACACAGGATGATGGGCCATGTTGATATAATTTAATTATTAATATGAAAGTTATGGTTAGGATTATTTTTAGAACAGCTTTAAGTATCCAGCCTTTGGTGAATAAAAAAGCAAAGGTAGTTCATAGTTAAATGACAGCCTTTTATTTTGAGTTCAAGCTCTAAGTTAAAATATGTTGTTACTAACTCAAAAGAGTCCAAGTTTTGGAATTCTTTCATTAATAAATTCCACTTTTATAGGTGCATGGACGTTGAGTTCATTGGCTGTCCACTGATCTAACAAAATGGCATCTAATTTCTTTCAAATTCATGTTATCATTTTTTGTGTGCCTCCAATCAATTTTCTTTTCTAGAATAAATGTTAAAATACTTGTTGACCTTATTTGTTCTTATGGTTGAATGAGCGATAAATTGCTTGGTGCATGGCTTAACAATGGACAATAGTTACGTACTAGCAAAATGATTGAAATCACCTATTTATTCCATGCTTTTTACTTGTTTTGCATATCAGAACTTTGTTATGGATGATACCCTAAAATTTTTTGTCAGCCAATGTTGTTCACCAAGTATATAGGTTGAAAGATGCTGCATGTCATATGCAACCAGTTTCTATTTGGGTCAAAATTCCGGCATTTGGTGGAAAGAATGAGAATGTTATTGCCATTTCATACATGTTACATTTACTTCTTGAAATTGCATCAACCTCTCCACTTGATTATATGTTTTATTGGTTGTAAATCATTTCTTTAAGGATCATATAGTATTAATTTATGATGTGAATTTGTTTATATGAATGTGCGCTTACTCTGTAACCCCAGGTTTGCCCAGTCTGCAGCACAGAGGTATCCTCTCCTGGTCACTGCTAGTAATTGTTTGACTATCCTCTTCTACAAGTCGAAGATTCTCTGGTCAAATTTCATGGCGTTTCCTGTCCCCTTTCCTAATAGGGAGAATGTCAATGTGCATATTTGGTGTATTTGTTCTTTAATTTTCCTTACCACCCCCTATAATCGTTGTATTGCCTTGTTACTGCAGTGGAAACCATATCCATTTTCTGTTTCTCTCACATTGGTTTAGCGTTACAAACAATTCTGTTTTTTCCCTCCTTACAGTCTTCTAGTTTAGCTTTGTAAAAGAAAGACTTCCTATTTTCTTCAATTGAATATTGCTTTTATCTGTCTTGCTTCTCAACAATTTCTCGTGCAATGGTTTTAAAAAGCAGCAGGCTTAAGAATGGGCCTAGGTGTAGGAGTTTGTCGATGATAAGTTTGCATCTTGACCGTCAGTCATGAATAATTCTGCAAGGTGCACTCGTTGAGCCCAGTACTTGAATTAATCATGGACGCACATTTAATACGTAACTGTCTGCTCATAAGATTGACGGAATGTAGGGTTAGGGACACGAATTTCTAAAATTAAATTAGTAATGATAAATTTACTTCAATCATTTATAATTGTCCAAAAAAAAAAAAAACTGATTTGCACTGTATTATGATAAATATATGCTCAAACAACCATTCTTTATTCAATCTCATAAATAAACATTTGTTAATAACTGAAGTGAATAAAACACGAAAAAAATCTTCCTATGTTAACAAACACGATTTAATAAATTAGTGTGCAACGGATCTGTAATCAAAAGAAAACAAATAAGATTTGTATCTGTAAAATTTTCCACACATCTTCATTATTAGCTGATTGATATATCAAACCAAAAAACATATGTTACAACTTCTCTTTTCAACTTCTTTTTTGTGTTTCTTCATCTCTTCAAAATTCTTCTTGTTGGATGTGAAAGTTATTGATTGATCAACACCAGAAATAAAGTTTGCATCTCCTCCTACAATCTTCTTCTACAAACTTCCTTATTCAAAACATCTACAAAAAAAAAAAAAATGACAGATCATTTTCATCATTGTCCTTTCTAAGCAAGTAAAAACAACTAACAAAAAATTTGAACAACTGTTTTCTCATATTTTTCATTAAAATATGTTTTTATTTCAAAAAATAATAAACAACAATTGCTTTATTATTTAGATAATAAATATGACTGAAAATCAGTTCAAAAATAATTAAAAATAAATGAATTAAAAAAACATTGTTTCCAAATAGTTTACTTATTTGTTAGTGAGATAACAAAACTTTGCATTTGTTTTAATATTCTTTTGAATTTAGTAATTATAAATTATAAATAAAAAACGTTTATAAATGGTTTAATATTTATTTATTTAATGTTTATAAAAAATTACTCTTTTTTAAAGATCATTTTGTATTCAAAAATTGTAAACTGCAATTATACAACTATTTGTAGTTTATTTTACATTTATTTCTTATTTATCATACATTTATTTGTGGTTCAACATATTCTCCATTCAATAATTATAAATTATAAATAAAAAATGTTTATAAATTGTTTATTATTTGTTAATTTCATATTTATTAGAAATGATAATATCATTTTTGCATTCACAAATTGAAAAATGTGACTGTAAAACGTTTATATATTGTTTACAACTCATATATTTATGGCTTATAATAAATGTCAAAGTGACAAAATGTTAACTAACACTTTTTATTTAATCAACTTGTTATTTTCTATTCACCGTTCAACATAAATGGATCTTATACCTATATTCATTCACTATAATAGTATTTGAGAAGAGGGTTTGCAATACAACAACTTTGATGTAACTGACATTCTTATATTAGTAGATTGCAACTTCAACAGTTTGCTAAAAATTATTAGAGATCAAGTTAAAGCCATACAAGAATAAAGGGGGATGGATATAGCATATCGAGTAGATGGATACCCAGTATTGTAAATACAAAATGACACAAATCTTCAATTCTATTTGAAATTAAAAAAGGAGCCAGACTTCATAAACTACCTGTTGTGCATCAAAATTGTTGAAAATGAAGCTCTTTTTTTCATATCAATAACTCTTCAAATCTATAAACCTGAGACAACAATAACAATTACAAATACAATTGGAAAACTCATCAAATGTGGATTCCACAAACAACATATGTGACTTCGTTGGCTTTGCAAATTATATAAGCAAGCCTATTTCACAAGAGGGCAACTCAAAGAACAAAGAAACAAATCTCACTGATCAAAACAAAAAAAATAATAGATACAACAACTGAGAAGGAAATTAAAGTAGGGAAAATATATAAAGACAAAGACATTTTGATGCTAAACATGAGTTTTTATGCAATAAGAAACAATTTCCAATACAAGGTGCAAAAATCTATCATAGATAGTATTATATTTATTGTTTGGACAAGACATGCAAATAGTATCTGGGAGCATAAAAATTAAAAATATAAGTATGTTCAAGATCAGAAACTCAACAACATCTATACTTATTTCCTAAAAATCAGAATAAGTGATAAAAAAAAATAAGCTACTTCAAAAATTATTGGTGATTGCACTAAGTCGAAGTTCTTGAACAATAAAACTATTTACACTCCTATAGATATAATAAGAGAGATGGATGAAAGCCATGGAATATGTCTCAACTACAAGAAAGCCTAGAAGTCAAAAGAAAAGGCACTAGAAAATTTAAAAGGGAAACCAAAATTTTCATACTAAAAAATACCAAGATACTTATATATGGTTAAGAAAACAAATCATGAATCAATTGTTGACCTAAAAATAAAAGAGGATAACACATTCCTTTATTTGTTTATGGAATCAAATGCTGCAATTAGAAGATGGAAATAATATAGACCAATATTAGTAGTGGATGAGACTTTCTTAAAGGCATCATATGGAGGTACATTGTTATCTTCATGCACACGAGATGGAGATAACCACATTTTTCCCCTTGGTTTTGAATAGTCAATTCAGTGAATGATGCTTCTTGAAAGTGGTTTTTCAAAACACTAAAAACAATTTTTGGAGAAATAGAACAAATATGTATAATATTATACAGACATGAAAGTATAAAAAATGCAACTAAAAAGGTTTGTACCACAATTATAACCAGTAACATGTTTACAACCGGTTTACTTCTTGTTTACCTTTGGTTGATCTGTATTTCAAACACGTCTTTCCACAAGCAACATATGAAATATGCATGTACCGCTTACTAAATAATTTGAAAACACATTTCAAGAAAGGCACAAAATAAATAAGAGATACATTCTTTGCAGTAGCACGAGCATACATAAATGAATAATTCCTACATTTATGAAGGAGCTAAGAAAGATTGACAAATGAATTATACCATACCTAAAAAAGATTGGATACCATAAATGATCTCATTGGTATTCTGCAAACAATAGATACTTCAGCATGACCTCCAATAGTGCTGAATCATTGAATTCAACAAATAAAACATCAAGAGGACTTCTAATAACAACTTGACTGGAGTACTTGCATTCTTTAGTATAAGAATGGACACATTCAAGCATAAATATTACTAAATTAACATTCATAAAAATAACTACAAAAACTGAAAAATGTCTAATTGAGAACTTCAACAATGTCATCACATTAATAGTAAGTATCCTAACCTTCTATACTACATATATATTGTCACTATAATTTCTTCACTTTGTACTGTATGATAAACATATAATAAATAAAAAATAAATATACTTCACCAATATATCTTTGAATTCATTAATGAATTTTTCTATACTAAAAGATCCAACTTGCAAATGAAGATTTGTACAAAGTCAAAGACATTGAAACAATATTCATAGTGGAGATGAAAAAGAGAACTTGCACATGCAACAAGTTCTAAATGGATGAGATGCATGTGAACATGCATTTACAATCTTAAAAAAAATACAATCAAGATCCTCATGCCTATTGCTTAGATTTCTAGAGTAAAACCAACAGATTTCTAGAGTAAAACCAACATGCTTGCTACATATGATGCACCAATATATCTAATCAGAAATGAATCCATATGTCATATTCACAATGAAATTAAAGAAATCAAAGTTCTTTCTTGAAAAGGTCGAGTGAAATCAAGAAGACCAAAAAAAAGAAGAATATACGAAGCTACATAGGAAAACACAACTAACAACAAATGCAACAAATGTTGACATATTAGACATAACAGGAAGACATGTAGGAATCAACCAAGAAAAACATGATAACCAGTAAATAATTTAAATAATATACTTCCACAAACTTTTAAAAACATCAACATCCATATTTAGTAATTGTAAAACTCTCCAAACATTTTTAAAAATTGATAAAGCAAAAAAGGAAAATATTGATTTCTAATTTACGATAGGTTTACTTTATGTTTATCATTATTGTTGACACTGTAAATCAGAATTATGAAGGTTTTTTTCTAATGTATGGCAAACAACAAAACTTCATTCCCTAGAAAGTTATTTTGTTTCAATGAAAAAAAAAAGGAAAACAATAAACCTACACTTCTCAGGCACATTATAGGCAAATCTCATATTCATTTTCAGTCAAAATATTAATAATTTTGATGCTTTTTAATAATATCTGAATGAACTACAAACACTAAAAACCATAAAAATTTTAAATAAAAAAAATATTTCCAACAAAAAAAAATACTCAAGTCAGTGTGAAACTTCAATAACATTCAAATTAATATTACTCAAACCAATTTATACAAAGTATCATCCAACTTACAAATAAATCCCATAATTAAAACTACAAATGTTTATAAGCTAATTACAAATAGAAAAAAAAAAAGTCCTATTAATTCACATGACCACATTGGATATCAATCTTTTGATCATCACTTAGGGGTCCATAATACTCAATGTCACTTTCAGCATTATTTTCTTATTTATACATTGCATGAAAAATACAACATAACAATAAGTCTAGCCCTGTGAGCATCAACATCAAAATCTTTAATAGGGATTTCTCTGCAACAAATCAAGTACTCTGCGAACGACACCATAAACACCCAATAATCACTAAAAATAAAAAAGAAAAAGAAAAATCATAAATTATACACAAATATTATAGAAGATAAAAATTAAAAGAAAAACACACACAATACATGAAAATTATGTATCAGATTGAGAGAATAAATCTCTAACCAATTTAACGTCGAATGGTGTCATCAAGGATTTTCTAGTATAAGGACTGACATTAACCAATTTAACGTCGAATGGTGCCGTCAAAGATTTTCCAGTATAGGAACTGCCATTAAAATTAATGTCAGTTCGTGAACCATAAAACCCAACCATCAATAAGAAATGTGATAGCAGAACTCTATATGACATGAGAACTCCCTACATAACTGATCACATTTGGTTGTCTTTAATTATACACAAAAATCCTCCTTTTCCTAAAACTAAGATTCCCTAAAATCCAGTGTTCTTTAGACACATAATGGATAGGAAAGAGGACAAAATCTACATTAGCCCACTATCGATTAAAGCACATATGATACCCAAGAACATACTTAGTAACAACACTATCAACACATACAACAGACAAGTTATCATTCTCTACCTTATATCTCTCGTACAACAATCTAATAACACCTCAACCATTAAATCAGTGGTAGTAAGCTTTATTTACACTTCCCCTTCTTCCTCAAATAATAAAATATAACATTCATATGTTGGTAACAAAAAAAAAAAAAAAAGAAAAGTATTAAAATAAAGCACAAATAAAGAAAGAAGTATAAAAAGTAAACTAAAAATAAACATATAATAAATAAAAGATAAACATATACCAACATATAAAAACTTCTATTTCATTCCATACCAATATATATAAAGTCAACAAAAATAAAAATATAAAAAAACAAAGATAAACATATAATAACATATAAAAAATTTCTATCTCATTCAATAACATTATATAAAAATTCACCGAAAGATAACACACATAATAAACCAGAAAAACATATAATAACATATAAAAGACTTGTATTCCATTCCATTGTACACATATAATATTGGACTAGGTTAGTTAACTCTAAGTATTGGACCTCTTTTGAGCTTGACAAAGACAAAGGAGATTGATCAATTCTAATGTTTCCATTAAGTGTTGTTGTGCATAATTAAGTTAGACTTTCAAATGAAAGTTGGATGGATTTCACAATCTTCACGAAGGAAAAGTTCATCCAAATTTGTGGTCAGTGATTTGTAATCTGCAACCGCAACATAGTTTAAGACAGGGTGAAACTAGCTCAAACAGATTTGCGGGCATCATCACTACCGCGACTCATCCAAAGATGGGAGTGTCAAAGTCGCAGACAAATTCGTAGTCAATGTCACGCCTCAGTCGTGACTGCGAGTTGTATAGTGACTAAAGAGGGAACCAAGTCAACAACTATAGTGTACCAAGTGTCCCAGGTATCTGTTGAAGAACAAAATTCACGAGGGCAACATTGTGGGTAGCGACCGCGATTCATGAAGATGAAAATTCTCCTTCAAATAGAAGAATTTGTGTCTCAATCGTGCCCTGTACAAGGACTGATCACGACCACGACTTTTATGGGTAGTTAGAAAGCAACGATTGTATTTTCCTGATGGACCAATGAGGAGCTGACACGTGGACTAGTTGTTAGACACAAATGAGATTTTTCGTCGTAATTTTGGCTCTCATATGAAAATTGGTATGTTGCAATCACGAATCATCAGTAGCTACAGCGACTTCTACCTGACATGAAATTAATGCAAAATCTACCTAGCATGTCTTGAAGATTTAATGAGTTTCATACTCTAACATCTCTTTTATGGGTATAGGGTATAAATACTCCACTAAACAGTTGTTAATAAAAGATAGATAAAGAATTCATTACTTGTGTAAAAGCTATTGCAATTTAGCTACTAAATTTGTTTTAATCTTTATGAGATTGTGATTGTTGAGTGTGAACATTAAGCACCAATTGTAAAAGGTTTTAGTGTGAGCCTTAAAAAATACTTGTAAGAGAGGTTGTTATGTGAGCCTTGAAAACACAAAGTATAAAAGTTAGGTGTAAGCTTGGAAACGTCATTTTGAGTGAGTGAAACACCTAATTGCAGAGAATTGGGGAGTAGACATAGGATTAGTTAATACCCAAACCACTACAAATCATTGTGTCTCCTTTCTACTCTATCTTTATCCCTCACTTTTTTTTTTAACACAAATTCAACCCCCTCCCCCCTCTTGATGCCTAAGGCCAACAAGTGATATTAGAGCCTAGTCTCACAAATAAGCCTTAATTGGGTAAGCAAAGATCATGGCACAAGAAGGAATCCAGTCACACTTAAAGCCCTACTTTGATAGACCTGACTATACTCATTGGAAGTATAAGATGAAGATTTATCTTGATACAAATGTAGTGGACCTTTGGGATATAGTTTTCAAAGAATGAAAGCCACCTACTAAAGTAGTGGATGGAATTGAAGAACTCATTCCAAGGGAAGATAGGGGTGAAGCCCATAGGCGGTTAAATGGCAAGAACAAGAGGGTAATGGTTATTTTTCTAAGATCTCTCTCAAGAGAAGAGATTAGAAGAGTGCAACATTGTCAAACACCTCATGCCATTTGGAAGACTTTTGAAAACTATCATGAAAGCATAACACTTGTTAAATCAAGTAGATTAGAGATGTACATGATTGAATGGAAGCTCTTCATGATGAAAGACCATGAAAGAATCACTAAAATGATTAATAGACTTCTATCCATCATCACAAACATGAAGAAATTTAGAAGGACTCTCACCAACTATGAGGTAAACATGAAAATCCTTAAAACTCTTATATTAGTTAAGTTTGGTGTAAGAGTGCGCAACATTCAAGAGTCTAACCCGGAGATTGAAAAGGTTCCTATGGATGTGTTAATAGGCAAACTCTTAACTAATGATTTAGCCTGACAAAAGGATGAGCAAATAAAGAAATTAAAGGGCCAAGAAGAAAAATCAGAAAAAGGAAGAAGAACCTTGGCAGTCAAATCCACAACTAAGAAGAAGGTGGTAGAAACTACCTCTAGTGATGAAAAGAGTGACAAAGAAGAAGAAGAGTTAGCAATGCTCTAAAAAAGGACCAAGGAGTTAATTAAAAGAAGAAAAGACAGAAGAAGCTTCAAGAAGACAACTCCTAATCCTAAAGAGAGATCTAATGAAATCACTTACTATGAGTGTGGCAAGCAAGGCCACATCAAATGCGATTGTCCCAAGATAAAGAAGAAGAAAAGAGGGGACAAGGAGAAGAAGAAAAGTTTCTCAGCCACTTGGGATAATAGTTCAAGTGAAGATGAAGAAGAAGGAGAAGTTGCCAACATTTGCTTTATGGAACAAGAAGACTCTCCAAATGAGGTAAGTACTTCATCCCATTCTCATTCAGATTTTGATGATTTTGATGAGGTGGATGAAGAGCTTCTAGAGGCTTTTACTATGAGATGTGACAAATACAAGTCACAAATAAAGTCTTACAAGAAAAAATATCTAAAATTAGAGAATAATTATAAATCCCTCAATGATCTTGTAAACGAATTGAGAGCATCAAATGATGAGCTCAAAAAATCTATGGAAAATCTTTCCAAGACATCAACTTCCATAGCAACCTTAAGAAAAGAGAATGACTCTTTAAAAGGGAAAGTCATTTAGCTTAAAAGCTCAATCTCTAAGTTTCATAAAGGAAATGAAGCCTTAGACACATTGATTGTGTCTCAAAGGCCACCATTGATTAGACATGGTTTAGGCTTCAATGAAGCCTCCTCATCCACATCATCTCACACTACATTCATTAGAGCATCAAAACCTTAAACTTCAAGTGTTAAGGTAATTGGGAAGAAAAGTTCTCCTAGTACTAAGCCACCTATGCCTAAGGGCAAAGGGAAGGCTCCCCAAAGATCAAGAGCCAAAACTCAAAGAGCAAATAATGTCTATTTGAACAACAAAAAGTATGCTCACACACACAAACAAAAACAATCATTTACTATTCCTCATCACTCGTGCACATGCATGCACTCACATAACCAAAGTATAAGAAGGTCTCCTACTCATACTAAGTTTATGCATAGGAGAAAGACTCACAAGTCTAAACTCCAATGTCACTATTGTATGAAAGTTGGGCATATTAATATTCATTGTTTTATTAGGAAGACTCACCTCAAACTAGAGGACCTTTCAGCTCCTAACCTTCTAGGACCCAAGTATGCTTGGGTACCTGAGAAAAGTGATTTATTTTTATTATGTAAGGAAGTGTGGCAAGCACTAATAAATTAAGCAATTGGCATGTGGATAGTGGATGTTCTAAGCATATGACAGGAAATAGAAAGCTATTCACGACATTGAAGGAAAAAGAAGGCTTAGACATGCAAGCATGGATCTTCTACAAAACCTATCTAAAGGAAAGTTAGTGTAAGGCCTTCCCAAGCTAAATTTTACTAAAGACAAGACATATGGTCCTTACAAAACGGAAAGCAACATCAAGCCTCCCATAAAGTTAAATTGTTGTACGTTCATCTAGACCCCTTCAACTAATTCATATGGACTTAATAGGACCCAGTAGAAGTGCTAGCTCGTCCTAGTTAATGATTACTATAGATTTACTTGGGTGTCCTTTTTAGCTCATAAGAAAGACACTTTTAATTTTTACAAAAGCTTTATAAAAATAATTCAAAATGAAAAGGATTACTTCATTTCTTCTATAATAAGTGACCATGGAAAAGAATTTCAAAATGATTATTTTGAAACCAATTATTTCGAGAATGAGATCTTTCATAATTTTTCAACTCTTATAACACCACAACAAAATGATGTTGTAGAGAGGAAAAATAGAACGCTAGTAGAAATGGCTATAACTATGCTTAATGAGTATTATTTACCGAATCACTTTTGGGCTGAAGTCATTAATACTTCATGTTATATTACAAATAGAGTCTTTAAAAGATCCATTCTCAATAAAACTTCCTATGAGCTATGGAATGGTAGAAAACCCAAGATATCATACCTAAGAGTATTTAGATGTAAGTGTTATATATTGAATACTAAGTATAATCTTGAAAATTTGATTCCAAGACCAATGAACGTATATTCTTAGCCTATTACACCTCTAACAAGGCTTATAGAGTCTTTAATAAGAGTTCTATGGTAGTTGAAGAGTCTATGAATGTTGTTTTTAATGAATCTAGTAAACTTGATCTTAGGAAAAGTGCTTTTATTGATGATCTTGTAGGTAACCTTGAAAAATTAGAGTTGGAAGACACTATAAGAAAAAAGGATAAAGATAAGGAAGGAGGTAAATCATCAAGAGTAGATGAGGAACCACAACATCAACAAGAAGATGAGCCAAGTCAAGATCTACTCAAGGATTGGAGATTCTCTAAGGATTACCTCAAAGATTTGATTATTGGTGATACCTCTAAGGGTGTAAGTACTAGGTCACAACTTAATCTTTTAGATAATAATCTAGCATTTTTTTCTCAACTTGAGCCAAAATTAATTGATAAGGCTTTTGATGATGAGAGTTGGGTGCTTGCTATGCAAGAGGAACTCAACCAATTTGAAAGAAACAAGGTATGGGAACTTATCCCTAGGCCTAAAGAACACTCTATTGTAGGTTGCAAATGGGTGTTTAGGAACAAGTTAGATGAACAAGGTCTTATCATAAGGAATAAAGCTAGATTGATTGCTAAAGGATACAACCAAGAGGAAGGCATAGATTATGATGAGACTTTTGCACCTCATTGCAAGATTAGAGGCCATTAGGATACTTTTAGCTTTTGCATGCCACATGAATTTTAAGCTTTTTCAAATGGATGTAAAAGTGCATTTTTGAATGGAATTATTGAGGAGGA
The DNA here is from genome assembly GCA_949677035.1 of Omphalea diandra. Lineage (NCBI taxonomy): Eukaryota > Viridiplantae > Streptophyta > Magnoliopsida > Malpighiales > Euphorbiaceae > Omphalea > Omphalea diandra. The sequence continues at coordinate 48,267 of CATIWR010291078.1, forward strand.
AGTCTATGTTGAACAACTTTCTGGTTTTGAGTCACATTGTTTTCCCAATCGAGTTTTTAAATTGAGCAAAGCCTTATATGGATTGAAACAAGCTCCAAGAGCTTAGTATGAAAGACAGTTTATTTCTTTTGAAAAATGATTTTGAAAAAAGAAAGGTGGACACTACATTACTTATTAAAGCACAAACATGATACACTAATTATACAAATTTATGTTGATGATATCATTTTTGGTACTACTAATGAGTCTCTCTGTGAGGATTTTGCTAAGTGTATGACTAGGGAATTCGAAATGAGTATGATGGGAGAGCTCAAGTTCTTTCTCGGTATATAAATCAAGCAAACCAAAGAAGGGATCTTCATCAACCAAGCCAAATACACAAGGGAGATACTCAAGAAGTTAGGCATGGATGGTTGCAAAGTAGCCAAAACCTCCATGAGTGGTACCATTAAGTTAGACAAAGATGAATCGAGTAAGACGGTAGATGAAAAGAGATATCGAGGTATGATCGGATCTCTACTTTATCTTACTACTTTTGGGCTGGATATCATGTTTAGTATATGTATGTGTGCTAGGTTCCAATCTCTCTTAAAGAGTCACATTTAAATGTTGTTAAGAGAATTTTAAGTATTTGCATGACACAATTCACTTAGGATTATGGTATCCTAGGGATTCATCTTTTAGTCTCATAGGATATTCAGATGCGCATTATGCGGGTAGTTTATTAGATAGAAAAAGCACTTTTGGGACTTTCCAATTTATAGGAGAATCCCTAGTATATTGGTTTAGCAAAAAGCAAGTGTCAGTTGCCTTATCCACCATGGAGGCTGAGTATGTTGCTGCGGGTTGTTATTGCACCTAAGTCCTTTGGATGAAACAACAATTAAAGGATTTTGGCAAATTGATTTATCACATTCCTATTAAATGTGATAACACTAGTGCTATCAATCTCTTTAAAAATCCCATCCAACACTCTAAGAGAAAACACATAGATATGAGACACCATTTCCTTAAAGATCATATCCAAAAGAGTGATGTTGTGTTAGAGTTTATTGACACAAATCATCAACTTGCGGATATTTTCACTAAACCTCTCAATGAAGAAATTTTGAACTTCATTAAGAGATAACTGGGAATGCTTGATGGCAATTCCCTAAAGTCAAAATTTTGATCTTATGTATAATTGCTATGTGTGTTGATTGTTATTTTTTGATTTGTGATAATTATATGTGTGTTTATTAAATTTGATATTTGTTAATTGAGATATCTTTATTTTAATTGAAATTGTGCTTTTTGTAACATATTACATAAATTAAGCATCAACATAGTGAAGTGGATCACAATTTTCAAAACTTAATTTTCCATCCTTATATTCGCCTATTCATTGTCATGAATTATAAGTCCAAGTTACCTGGCTATCAAACATCAAATCGCAGTCACAAGAATCAAGCTCCACCATGAATTTTGGTTAAGAATTCAGAGGAGAATTTGTCTGTTACTTATAATTTTTGGAATTTATGATCACGACTCCGAAATTCACGAACACAAATTAGGGTAATCACCTTGCTATTAATTGATTTGATTGCCAACCGTTTTCATCTCTTCATCAATGCATTTCTAGCCATTTCTAGTCATTTAAAGAGACCCGAAATGGCTATAAATACCCTCTAAAATAGTAACATCCTCACTTCACTTCCAACATCAAATTCTCTCTCTCAAAATTCTCACAAACTCTAAAAATCTCTCAAACTCCTCCCATGGCTCCCAAGAAAATGTCCAGAGTAGAAAAAGGCAAGGTCATTGTTCAACCTTCTACCCTTCCTACTCTTCACCTTATGAAGGTTATTACCAAAAAGGAGAAAGACTGCTACAAAGCAAACTCCTCCAAAACAATCCTCCTAATAAAATCCCTTCAACTTTCTTGTTAGAGACTATTGGGCTCAACAAAGAAATTTGTGAATTCCTATCAAACTTGGGCTGGATCGAGTTTATCTTTTAAGATGAACCCGAATATGAAGAAGTGGTTAGAGAATTCATGTGCATGGTACAGCTCAGTCGCAAAGCAGATTCACGAGCAGGCCAATATGGGTTTGTTTTTTGAGCTTTTGGCAACCCCCATTTCATTAGTTTAGACCAACTTTCCTCACTTTTCAACCTTCAAGTTAGAGAACACATACCTTTCATCATCTCCACACTTGACGTTATTTACTTCGAGTTTTGGTAAAAAATCTCAATCGAAACTAAACACGACCTTAAAACCTCTTTGGCCAAACACATTAAAACCTTACCATTTTGGATACTTCATCGTATCATCACCTTCTTGGTTAATGCTAGAGGTGATGGAAAAGAAAAAGTATCACAAAAGGACTTGGCATTTCTTTTCTACCTTGTCAAGAACAAGCCAATCCAAACCGATAAGTATCTTATGGATCAATTAATCCACATGAGCACCAAGCCTAAAAGCCAATTCCTTCTGCCATCCCACATCACAACCATATATCGATATGTAGGAGCTCTTAATAAGGATAATGAAAAGTTCCTCACTAAGAAACTTCTACCATCACAAAACTTTCTTGATCTCATTATCTCATAAACGCCAAAGCAATTCACCCGGACAATTATGCCTACACTTTGGGTGCAACTAGTGCTAAAAAAATGGAGTCCTCACAAGCCTAAAAAAGGAAGAGACTAATTAATGAAGAAGGAGCCCCATCCATCCCTCCTCAACCAAAGCCTAAGGCTAAACTCTCACTTGCTACCATCAACAACAAACTGGATAAGTTGATGAAGATGATGAAAATGAGATTTTTGTTCCTCTCTCATCTTCATAGTGATATGGTAGGCTTACAAGAGAAGTTAAGAGTACCTCCTTGCCATCTTTCGAACTTCACAGAGTTTGATGATACTCACGAAGATGAAGGCGATGATCAAGTGGAGGATGAAGATGAGGCTGAAGGTGAAGATCATGATGATGATGAAGACTTTTCTGGAGATGAAGATAATTCTCCTACTTTGTAGTTTAGAATCTCTTTTGAATCTTTCTTTTATGCAAAAAATGTGATCCCACAAAACTTGTTTCTATATATAAAAGTTGTTTCTTTGATGAAATTTTGTGTTATGTGATTGCTATATTTCAATTTGTTTATGCATTTGCTCCCTATGATTACTTGTCTATTTATGCAATTGATCTTTTTCCCTTCTACCCTCTTTTTGATCTTACCAAAGTGGGAGAGATAGAATCTATAATGAATCAAAGGGGGAGAGAAAAATAATAGCATAAGTTGAGGGGTAGCAAAAGAGCATCATACTTAGAATTTTGGCCTTGATTAAAAAAATTCACTAAACTTCTAAGTATACTAAAAGATTCTAAGTATACTAAAAGATTCTAAGTATACATTGAACAAATTACCACTCCAACTTTACATTCATGCATTATTTTCCCTTAGGATCAATCTAAGTTATCAAAATAAAAAAAGGGGAGATTGTTGGACTAGATTGCTTAACCCTAAGTCTTGGCCCTCTTTTGATCTTGACAAAGGAGATTGATCAATTCTAATATTTCCATTAAGTGTTATTGTGCAAAATTAAGTTACACTTTCAATTGGAAGTTGGATGGATTTCATAATCTTTAAGAAGGAAAAGTTTATCCAAATTTACAGTCAATGATTTGTAACTCGCGACCGCGACATAGCTTAAGACAGGGTGAAACTAGGTCAGACGGATTCGCGGGCGTCGTCACTAGCGTAACTCATGCAAAGATGGGAGTGTCAAAGTCACATATAAATTTGTGGCCAATGTCGTGCCTCGATTGCGACTGCGACTTTTATAGTGACTAAAGAGGAAACCAAGTCCACAACCACAGTATGCCAAGTGTCCCAGGTATCCATTGAAGAACAAAATTCGCGAGGGCGACATTGTGGGTAGCGACCGTGATTTATGAAGATGAAAATTCTTCTTCAAATAAAAGAATTTGCATCTCAGTTGCGCCTTGTACAAGGACTGATCGCTACCGCTACCGCGACTGCGACTTTTATGGGCAGTTAGAAAGCAACGACTATATTTTCCTAATGGGTCAATAATGAGCCGACATATGGACTAGTCGTTAAACACAAATGGGGTCTCCCATATGGAAATTAGTATGTCGCGACCGCGAATCATCAATAGCAACTACAACTCTTGCCTGACATATAATTAATGCAAAATCTGCCTAACATGTCTTGAAGATTTGATGAGTTTCATAGTCTAACATCTCTTTGGTGGGTATGGGGTATAAATAATCCACCAAATAGTTGTTAATAAGAGATAGATAGAGAATTCATTACTTGTGTAAAAGCTCTTGCAATTTAGCTACTCAGTTTGCTCTATTCTTTATGAGATTATGATTGTTGGGTGTGAGCATTAAACACTAATTGCAAAAGGTTTTAGTGTGAGCCTGTGAAAACACTTGAGAGAGGTTTTAGTGTGAGCCTTAGAACACTTGTAAGAGAGGATGTTGTGTGAGCCTTGAAAACACAAAGTGTAAAAGTTAGGTGTGAGCTTGGAAACACAATTTTGAGTGAGTGAAACACTCAATTGCAGAGAATTAGAGAGTGGATGTAGGGTTGGTTAATCTTGAACCACTACAAATCTTTGTGTCTCCTTTCTACTCTACCTTTATCCCTCACTTCATTTTTTTTAAACACCAATTCAACCTCTTTTGTTGATGCCTAGGGCCAACATATAACAAGTCATTAAAAGATAAAGATATAATAAACCAAAGATAAACATACATATTATTAAGTTAAGATATTGTCATTTGTAGCATAAGGAATGAAATCATAGTTTCTCACAAATAGCAGTAACACCAAAATCAAAACTAGACTCTACTAGATCTGCTTTCGTTGAATAGAATAAGCAAATGTCTAAAAAATCAACTTTTAAAAAAATATTAAAAAAAAGCAAATGCATAAAAGTTAAACAAACTTGGCACCATGTACAACCTTTTAGTTTTTTTTTTCTTCTAGACACCTTCCTCTATCCAAGACTCAAACTCAATCAAATTTTCATCCTTAGGCTAATGCCCTAACTTCTCATCCAAAGGAGAAGAAACAAATAGAACCTGTGTTGTTTTCCCAACATTTTGTCCTCTCTTTCTCCTCAACATCTTTCCAAAATTAGATAACCCAAACTCATTTAGATAAGGAGATTTATATAGACTTCCAGATTTTAGAGCCCTTTTTTGAAGAGGTAGGACATCAATAACATCCATTTCAACACTTTTTTATACTAACTGCAAACTAAAGTAATAATTACAACCAATCAATCAATATAAAGAAAAATAATTCAAAAAAGCACAAATAAACATCATGCCAAAAAATAATAAAAGGAAAAAAAAAAAAGAAAAAGACCTCATAGACTCCAGTCCTTGAATTGCTTTTATGACAACAACAATAGTTATTTCCAACTCCTCCTGATCCAACACATCAATAAAAGAAGAAGATGACATGTCCTTCAAATTAGTTTTATCAAACTTACTTCCATCATCAACAGAAAAGTCAACTTCACTTCTATTACTTTGCCCCACATTTTTGTCTTCTTCATTGATCTTAAGATCATCATCATTTTTCTCTTTACCAACATTTCCAACACCACCTCTACCATTACCATTATTTCCATCATCCTACAAAATAGAACCCCATTTAATTCTACATATATAACATTACTTAAACCAATCATAAATAAACATAACAACAACGTAAAACAAACAACAAATAAATGATACCATAAATATATAACAATGTCATAAAAAATAATAACTCACAAACAACAAATCAACAAAAAATAAACACAACAGTTATTAAATATATCTTCTTTTTGGAATATCCATTGTCTTTATCATCAAAACTATTACCATCTTCACCTTCATTTTCATCAAAATCACCTTCATTCTTCTCATCAACCTAAGTAAACAAAAGAAACAAATAACAACATAAAAATAAAGAATAACTTTAAAATCAACAACAAATATTTATAACATCAGCAACAAAATAAACCTCATCATCATTATCATCACTAGCTTCATTCATACCACCTACTCCACATGCACCTTACATGAACAAAAAAATAATAATAAGAAATACATATATTACAACCATCAAGAAAAAAATATACCTCAAGTTTTGACTTTATGAAAGCCAACTCAAAAAAAAACATAACCAAATTGATTTTTCAAATACCTTCTCATACAGCTCTGAAAATAAGTGACACCAGAGTTTATCTTGTCTTCATTTGCAATCACTAAATCCAATTTCTTTTGCATTTTCTCTTGATTTCTCATCAATTCATCTAACTTTTCCTACAACTTCTCTAATTTGTTTGAATATGAAGAAGAAGGACTTTTAGAACCAATTAAATTAGGAATATTATATGTAGATAACAAAGAGGACCTTTTGCCCTCTACAACACCAGTTGGATTAAATTTTTTCAAAAAAAAAAAATCATTCAACTTTAGGTCAACCTTTTCCTCATCAGTAGCAAAAATATTCTCCAACCTCAACTGAAAAAAAATAAAAAAAACATATCAATAAAAAAAAAAAACTTTGCATTAAAATCATATTAAACAAAACAAAGAAGAAAAATACCTTTTTAGCATACAAATTAAACACTTTCCTTTGAAGTTTAGAAATATTGGTAGAATAACCATAAGCTCAATTCAACATCCGAAGGATACGACCACCAGTAAATGTACAAAACTTGTCCACCATGACAGGGCAAGACTATAAAACCATATATGAAAAGCTAAGGGAAGACCAACCAAGCTATAATAAAAGATGCTCTTCAATCCTTTAACCTTTGAATTAACAAACTTCTTTACTTTCCCAACCATCTACGTTTTCAAATTTTCAATTGTCATCTCAAACACTTCCTTCCACTAAGGATAATCATTATACTATTCACTATCAAAAATATTTATACTGCTTTTATCCATCGCCCTAATAAGTACATTGCTAAATAAAAACATCTCAACAAAATATAACGTCGTTATCTTGACTGTATCTTTGTCATCAACCCATCTCTCCGATAAAAAATAATCTTTAATAGCTTGTTTGTTCTCCTTCTTCAAGGAACCAAAATACCTGTCCAAAATTCTATCTGAAATCTCATGAAATTTAAATATATCACACTCACCTACACACTTTAGCCTTGTAAAAACAACTCCTCCAAGCTAAACTTTAGTATTTTCCCTCCAACACAAATGCACAACTCATCCAGTTTTGGCTACTTTACTTCCCATAAAAGCAAATAATCAATAAGTTGTACTTGCCACTTGAAATTGCCCAACTCTGAAACCTTCCCAAAATAACTCTCCCTAAACAAATTCAACGGGCTCTCTTTGAGATTCTCCTTCAAATTCTTAATCACATTGTAATAAAAATGAATAGCAATTCTCATCATAAAATAATCATTAAATTCCACTTTATACTTCATACCATGCAATCAAAAAATAATAATACCAACAAACAATAAACAAAAAAATCAACCAAAAATCAACACAAAGTAAACTACAATACTTTAAAACTAATAAATCATCATCAAAATAACAAAATTAAACACAAATCAATGACATATAAATAACAAAGTAATAGTACAAATCAACATAAAAAAAGGAACATCAATAGATGAAAAAATAAAACAACACAACAAATAAACCATAAATCAACAAAACTCAAAAATCAACAAAACAATAGCAAAATAAACCACAAAAGTCAAACACAACAAGAAAAATAACTAAAATTAACAGATAATAAACCAAAAATAAACAACAAATCTATAATACCTAAAGAACAAAAATAATCACACAAATCAACACAAAATAAACAAAAAGCACTTCAACAACTGATAAATAAAAAAACAAAATAAGTAAACCAAAAATCAACAATAAACAAACAAAAAAACCAAAAATAAAACAAAATAAAACCAAAAAATCCAAAAAATTACATGTGGAATTGCAACTGGATATTCAAAAAATGAGACTTTCCCAACTATATCTTCACCAAACAAACGCTTACTCCGTTTCAATTTCTTAACCCTAGTACTCTCTTCTTCAAAATCATTGTCCTTAAAATCTTTCGCTTCAACCGATACAATTTTTTCTAAGTACTACCACTTTTTTCCAACTTCTCCATCAACTTCCTATGATCTTTCATGCTTCGTTTCTATGGAGATTTATTTTTAGCAGATTTCTTACAACATTTCATGCTTTCTTGCTTCAATGAAAATTTACTTTTAGCAGATTTCTTACTAATTACAATAGTTTTTGACACATCCGTACACTTCTCAGACTTAGGGTTTAGTAACTTACTTAAAATTTGTGAATTATTATTAATCACAATAGACTTATTAGAAACTAGAGAAAATATCATACCAAACAATAATAAATATGAAAACATTATAATATTAATTCAAGAATGAAGCGAAAAAATAGTTAATTGTGATAAAGTGGCCAAACCGAAATGGAAATGGTATCGAGAATTTAGCTTATCATGATAATGAGGCGAAACAAGAATGGTGCAACAAAGTGAATGGTGTAACAACTGTAAAAATGTCAATAAAAAAAAATAAAGATAACGTAAAAAGTAAATATGCATGTATTGTATTGTCTTTCTAAAAACCGTGGGACATAAATGTCTTTAAGAAATGAAAAAGGGTGTACTGTGTAATTTTCTCTGGAATGTATGCTCTTGAAAAGCATAGTGCTAAATAGTTCCTCTAAAGTCCACGATGACAAATTCTTGTTAACGCTCGAGTCTAGATAGTTCTTGCAAAAAATTACCATGCTATCTCTATCACTTACAACTATGGTTTGGTATTAAAAAAATATTAAAAAATTATATAAAATGTATTTATTCATAGTTATCAAACATATTCACAAAATTTATACATTAAACATTCATTTTATTTTTATAACATGCTATATATTATAATTTTTCTGTTATACAAATACAATTAAAAAAATGAAATACATTAATATTTTTAAATAGATAATAAATGTTTATATATATGCACATACTTTTATGATAATTCTAATATTATGAATACTTCTAATTATCTAAAAATTAAAAATTTATGAATAATCATTAATTCAAATATATATTATCCACTATATATTACAGAGTAAATATGCTTAGTATTCTAAATAAAAATGAAAATCAATTATCTAATTATTATATAAAAGGAAAAATAAATTAAATTATTAGAATACACAATATAAGAGACTAAAAAAGATTTAATAGAAATATATCCTATAGTAAAATGAATGTTTTAAAAAATAACAAAAACAATATCAAAATCACAATTTAGTATTTCACTATTTTAATTTAATTTAGTAACTAAACACCTAATAAATAATCAAATTAATTTCAGCGTATAACAATAAAAAAGAAAAAAATCCAATATATATGCCATTAAAGAAAAAATTCATAACTTTATTGTAATTTTGGACTTCAATATTATGAACACTCGTAATTACCTAAAAATTCATAATTTGTGCAATAATCATTAGTCTTTCAAATATAGATATTGTTTGATATATTAATTATATTGTTTATTATAGTAAGTGTATATATTAATATATATTATTTTATTATCGTTAAGAATACACAAATTAAAAAATCACAAAATAAAAAAATGATAATTTACAATTTTTATATGAGATAGAAAATTTATTTTCACATATTTTTGTTAGTAACTAAAAACCTAATAAATAATCAAATTAATGTTAACATATAGCAATAAAAAAATATAGACATGAAATTAAAGAAGAAAATTCATACCCTTATAGCAACTCTGGACTTTGATATTATAAACATGTAATTATCTGAAAATTCATAATTTGTAAAATAGTTATAAGTTAATTTAAAATATAGATATTATTTAATATGCTAATTATATATAATTTAACTCTTTCAACGCACTCATAACTTATAATTTTTGGGTTTTCTTTCTAACTATTCTCAATCATAACACCTATACATTTTTACTTATCAGTTGGATTTTATGCCAAATTGTCTAATAAGTGTGTGTGTGTATATATATATATATATATATATATATATAGATAATGTGATCAATGTTTACACTTTGAAAAATAATAAATTGATATTTGGTTTAAAAAATGATTAAAAAAAAAAAACAATAAACTAGAATGATTTGAATCACAATGTCTAGATGTACATTCACTATAAACGTGATTTGCATCCTCATGCCCAAACAAAATTATACATTGGCACCACCCCTCATAAAAAATAAAAGAAAATCAAAAGATTCTCATGGGTGCCTTTTTGTTTAATTGTGTGGTAATTAGATATGATCATAATATTTATTTATTTATTTATTCCTCATTATAAATTTATATTAGATTTTATATTTCTATTTTTGCTTATAAAAAATAAAATGCAATCAACCACATTTGAACACAACATTAATGGAGGATAAAGTTAAATAATTCACACTAAATTTTTAATTTAATAAAAATAGACAATATTTTTAGGTAAAAAAAAAAAAAAAAATTCTAAGGAGAGAGGACGATATGCACACTACGTGAACCCTTTCAGCATTTTAAATTTGTTAATGATATATTTTGTTAACTCAATCAATTTGGAGTCAACACACACTCGATCTATGTAATATAAATACAGCAAAGCTCTTACGCTGATGAACAATGCAATTGGAGGGTATTTTGTGTTTTCTCATATCTTCGGGGGTAATTTGATGATTCGGAAGCAATGGAAAGACGCCTTCATTCTTCAATTTACCATCTGCCCTTTATAAAATGACGTCGTATTAATGGGTATAACTGTCTTTTTGTTGTGCTCGTATGCAGGGGAGTTTTGGTATTTGTCATTTTGCTTTTTTTTTTTTGTCTTCCTGCCCAAATAAAACGATGTCGTTTTAGGGTGAAGGCATGGTCATTCGGTCTTTTTCTCATAGACGAAAATACTTCCGTTTTTTTTGTAGACTCTAAATTCCCTTAATTAACCTCACGATCGGCGGCAACTTTTTGGTTGGTTTTCATGACATTCCACACCCACTCGGTATTATTACTGTGCCTCTTCCATTTCTTCCTGATTCGATGCTCCGCCAAAAACCCTAGCCCTTGCCGTCGTTCCCATTTTCTTCATTCTTCAGAAATTTTGCTCCATTTTTCCTCTTATGCTTATGTTCTTTCACCTTTTATCATATTTTAGATCCATTTATGTTATTATTCTGTTTCTTCTATTTTTTTTTCCTTCATCTCACGTTTTTAAAAAAAAGGTTTATTGGATCTTAAATTTAAATTTCAAATTTTTACAAATTTTGACAAAATTAGTCAGTCTTTTTAATTTTAATAAAATTAATCAAAACTAATAAAATTTTGATAAATTTAATCAAAATTCAAATTGATCAAGATAAAATGATATATCATGTGATATGGTAAACCGACTGATATGAATTTTTATAAAAAAAAAAAAAGTAGCAAAATCAGTTAACATTAGTTATTAATATTATTTTTAACTCAATATTTTAAAAATGATTAAGATAGAATGATATATCATGCAACATTGCAAACCAATTGATATGAATTTTTATAAAAAAAATTAGTAAAATTAGTTAACGCTAGGTATTAACATCAATTGACATTATTTTAATTTAATATTTTAAAATTGATATATCATGTGACGTAATAAACCGACTGATATAAATTTTTATAAAAAAATTAATAAAATCACTTGACATTACTAACATTAATTAATATTATTTTAACTCAATATTTCAATGTATTGCATTATCTTATTTTGATCAATTTAAATTTTGGATAGATTTGCTAAAATTTTATTAATTAAAATGATTGATCAATTTTGTCAAAAATTTATTAATTTTGGCTAATTTTATCAGCATTAAAAGTATTAGTCAATTTTGTCAAAATTCAAAAAAAGTTTAGATTTTAAGAGCCAATAAGTTTTTTTTTTTTTAAAAAAAAAAAATTAATGCCGTTGCTCATTTCTCTTTCGTTCTTCACAATTTTGGCTCCAATGTTTCTCTTATGCTTATATTTTCTCAACTTTACCGACTATTTGTGGTCCCAACCATTTTCCCTTTATTTATCTAGATCTTCTGTTTCCAACCCTTAGTGGTAATTGCAGTTTGGTTGCATGTTCTTCTGTGCATTTCGAATGGCTTCTATCTTCATATTTTGCGGTGATTTTTTATGTGTAGATGATGCTGGCGAATCCGATTTGTTTTCTAAACTTATCTTCTTTGGGGTTTTGTTTGTAGTTATACATGTGTGTTTTTAGCCCCAAAAGTTTACAGGTTTGTCAATGCATGGCTTTTTCTTGATTTTAGATGGCCTCTATATTTATAATTAGTAAGGAATTTGATATATTGATGATGCTACCTATTTTCTTTGGTTTCTACTGTAAGAATTTATTCAGAATCTAGTATATAAATTTAAAACACCAATTAATAGTTAAATGAAAATAAATTTATACAAGTTTGCGCATTAGATTCAAGATTGATTTGAGCCATAATTACAATCACTAAAATTAAACACCAAGAAATATATCAGAAGAATGAAAAACGAGAGTTAAGTCTTCCTCTTTTTGACCTTCTCTCAAAACGGCTACAAATGGATGTAGCAGCTAGGGTTAGAGTTAAAAGATAGAAGAGAAGACTTAGTCTATTTATAATGAATTTAACAGGTTCATCCATTACTGGTCCATGTTAAATTAAATCTACACATGACCGTCTTCCATATCGGCCCACTAAAGGTGTTATAAGCTCATAACCTATTTGATCACAATTTAATTGGGCTTATCCACTAATCAATAAACTATATTATTCAATCTATTTTATAAAAAATTAAAACAAACCAATAATTAATATTACCCTATATAAAAAATTCTAACATTTTTTCATTTTGACAATATTAATTATGATGTTTTTATGTTTTATGGAAAATTTTTTTTTTGAAAACGACTCTTGAACTAAATACTTTAAACTCAAATGTGGTAACAAAATTTTAGAAAACATATAGTTTATTGATAAAATGACACCTTAAACATAATTTTGTCTACATCAAATTATAAATATCGGATTATAACAGTAATTATACCTCTTATTGACATAGTACCAATCCATAGTCACAAATATTGACAACTTAACCAACATGGATTCTGATATGACAATGTAGCAAAAAAAAATAACACTCATATGTGATCAATATATTATTTTCTTTGTCAGTCCTCCAAATATTTCTCTTTCGCACATGCTCAAACAAGTAAAAGAAACTCACAATATTTTGTAATGAGGCTTTTGTTTCCATTTTGGAAATACACACAATATATGTCTTAGCCTTTTTTTTCAGAAACACAATTGGAAACTAATTAATATAGCTTAAGATAATTACATCAATGTTAAGTACATCACACATAACTCATAGTATGATATATATATATATATATATATATATATATATATATATATATATATATATATAATATATGAGCACATATTCAAAA
>CATIWR010291090.1:0-23785 GCA_949677035.1 Omphalea diandra
GCTGTTGCTGCCTGTATGGCACCTTTACTTCTTCGTCCCCTTCTAGCTGGTGATTGTGAAATTGAAAATGATTTTGATGTGGGAGGAGATGGTTCCATTCAACTTCTGCAAGCGGCTGCTGCAGCTAATCATGCTCAGGCCATTGTTATAACATTGTTGGATGAGTATGATAAGATATTCGGTGTAAGCTGTAATTCTCTCTTTTATCTACTTGTAATATGTCTTCTACAGGATTGTCATTGAAAGCATGTTGATGTTTAAACTTGGAAGGTTTTCCTTTGTAGTCTATGCATTGAGTAAAATTTGCTAAGATCCAATATTATTTACTTTATCTGAAATTAATTTTACTTTCTGCTTCTTATTATGTATAGCTTTTCCAAGAAAATGTCATGTCCCCTGGAGTATACTCAGACTCAGAAGAGTGTGAAAGTGAGGATGAGGAGGTGACAGATGACAATGAGTCCTATGAAGATGATGAACTGGATGATGCATCACAAGAATCTGATGCTTATACAGATGATGATCCTGATAATGTATCAATTGGAACTGAGAGTGGTGATTCTGGTGATGATGATCTGTCCAACAAAAAGGTATATTGAAAGCATTTCCAGCTTAAACATGAAAAGATGGTTGCAGTGAGTTTGGTTGTATTTGGTTGATAAAAAATGGAGTCGCAAAATACTTACCCTAAATGCTTCAAAGATGCAGGTTTGTGATGCTTTTCGCCCTCGTTCTAAGCCCTCCAAAGTAAATGGTGATTCTAAAGTTGAAGTGGAGTTGCCAAATTCGGTTCAAAGCTCATTACCTTCACACAATGATTTAGAAAGGAGTGAGAATGTTCCGGGTCAAAGTAACACTAATTTGGCAACAGGAACAATAGAATCTAATGAAACATTAGGAGATTTTCCTGGGGAAATGACTTTGGAGGATAAGCAAACTGGTGATCCATCTACATGCATGAAAAAATCTATGAGCATGACCGATGGATCTGCACATGACACTACGCATTCAACTGTTTGGGGGCGGTCCTCTGTGAGTATCTTTTGTCTATGTATAATGTGATTTGTCATTTCAATATCAGTCATTTTCTCTGCACCTACCCTTCAACTTAGTTGGTCTCTCTTTTGCAAAAGGGACATTGCGCATTCGATTCGAACATTTAAACATTTTTTCATTAGCAGGAATGTATTTGTATAATGTAATATCTACTTGTGATGAGAGGTTCATTTTTTTCCCCTTTTCTTTTGGTCCCGAGTTCAGGCAAGGAAGAACCTTTCTATGGAATCCATTGATTGCTCTTTTGATGATGAGTAAGTTTTCCCTATTTCATCTATTGAATGTACATTTTTTGTCCATATTGGACTATTGTATATTGTTTTATCCATTTTTGCTTCTTTTTATCATGATGTATCATCTTCTCAACACCATCATGATATTGGTGATTTTTTTAAAAATTTTTTGAATTTGTAATCGATGGGTAATTAGGGAATGTGCTTGGCAAAACTGTTTGTGCATGAGTTTGTAAGACAGAGATAACTGGGGAGTAATTTTTAAGACTGTAGTACCAGGAGGAAGATGTTTTATCTGGCTGACATTAATTTGGTGTTATGAACAAGATACTGTTATTCTGAGACAATAAGCTGTAATTGAACTACATGCAAAGCATTTTAGGAGTATTATTTAGAATGGTGTAAAACCTAGTTTGTTACCCTCTTCCACTTTTTCTCTCCAATTTGGTTGGAGTTTTTTTAAAATTTTTTTTTTTTTTCAGTTGGTTCCATTAATACTATGCTGTCCAGTCAATTCACAGCTTTCCCTTTCTCTGGTTCAACTTGTTCTTCTCTTTTGTTTCTGAACTCTAATTATCAAATTTTATTACTTTTTGATGTGCAAATGTGCAATTACTATCACAATTACTGATCGTAGTTATCTATCCCTCTAATGGTGTCTAGCTTTTAATAATTTTAGATATGGATATTGACACTCCCAGTATAAACAGTTCATGCATCTTCTTGGAGGATTTAATGATGCAGCAACTTTCAAATATGCTATTTCTTTGTTTCCAGCAACTTTCAAAAGATTATTTAATTTTTATTTCTGTTTCTGATTTTTTTTCCAAAAATCACATTTTAGAATTTCTTTAGGACCTTTCCTTGTGTGGCATAGACAGCAATTAGTTCACTGCAGGCCTAACTCCATCTGACTTTTTTACCTGAATGCAGAACTGAAATCCAAAAGCTGAAGGCAGCTAGAATTAACTTGCAGCACAGAATTTCTGAAGAGGTGTGTAGTTGATATGACGCCTTTTCCTGCAAATTAAGATGGAAGTTTTCTAGGAATTTGACAAAAATTCACTCTATTTTCCCTTACAGGTAAAAGGTAATGCAGTTCTGCAGGCCAACTTGGAACAACGAAAGAAGGCCTTGCTAGATCGCCGCCTAGTTCTTGAGCAAGATGTATGTCCAATATAATAGAAATTTTTATCCTCTTATGTTGTAACGCTTCCTCTTTTTTTTTTTTTTTTTTTTTCCCATTTTTGTCCCCTTCCTAGTTATTATTGAAGGATATTTTGGTTGTCTAAGCAAGCAGAGGTGCATGCTGAATTTTTTAAGTTCCCTTCCCCCTCCCTTTGTTTCCTGGGTAGGTCCAGTGTGAGATACGGGAAGGGAACAGATACGTCAGGCCTACATTTCATGATAATCAATGGGAAGAAACTGGGAAGTTTACCTCATTTTCATTACATAGAGAGAATAATTTTATGCACTGTTTAAGTAAGGATGTCAAGCTCAGAATATCATTTCTATATCATGCCTTTTGTTATTCATCAGAGTTACATTTCATTATAGTTTTAGTGTGAAGGAACTAGGAAGTTACCTCATTTTGGCTACACAGAATGAAGAACTTTATGAACTACTTAAGTGAGGCTATGAAGATTAGTATATAATTTCTATATCATGCATTCTGTTATTCCTTTTCTTTCTTCCTTGAAAATGAGAATCCATGTTTTTATATTGTTAAAGTTGAATGATTCTTGGAGTTTTCATTAAAATTTGGCACTGGTGAGGAAGGTTTTTGATTGTAAGAATTAGTTGTATTTGCAGGTCGCAAGACTACAGGAAGAGCTGCAAAAGGAGAGAGATAAGAGGACAGTTCTCGAAGCAGGACTTAAAAAAGCTCAGGGATACCAGTCTGTTCTGTTCATGATTGATGAAAAAGTTAGTTTGACTTTACTAAATGCTATTTATAATTTGTATTCATCATGCATCAAATTTTATCTTTGCAATTATGCTATAGATGAGGGCAGAGCTTGAGGAAATAAGTCAAGCAGAGGCAGATGTAATCAATTTGAAGCAGAAGGTTGATGATCTCAATGTCCAGCTGGATCAACAGCGTGAGTTAAACTATGGCTCTACACATTATTCAAGTAATCAGGCGACACATACTACAAATCATCAAGCAAAGTGGTAACCTCTTTTCATAATTTCTATGTCCATGTTTGATATATAGTATACAACCTTCTTACTGCTACAAAGAGGTAGCATTTATGTTGGGAGAGATCAGTTTTACCTCTTTCTTTGGAAAAATAGTAAATAAAATAAAAAACTATTTTGCTGTGTTCATAAACAGAATTGCTGTTGCAGTGATTGACATAGATTAATTGCAGGAAGGATAAACAGAAAGATACCGAGGCGAACCCTACTTCACAAATTGGAAGGTCTGCAAATAAGGTAAACAGCATGTTAGTGCTTCCATGAGGGTGCAGCTAACAATAATATGGTTATGTGGCAACTAGGTAACTTGTAGGCATTACATGAGAAAGTTAAGTGATTTGGAAAATGTTTGAAGTTGCTTGAAGAATCAAGATTACTCATTAGTCCTATTTATAAATATAAGGTTACTCGCTCAGCTATAGATTAGAGAGCCCAAACTCGCAAGCATGCTAAAGAAATCTGACAACTGAAACTTTTCACAAGCTTCATCCTTAGCTAAATCAAACATACATCCACTTTTCCTGGTGAAAATTAGATATACGGTATCTTAAGCAATTTGTTAATTCTTGTTCTGTAAGTTACACCCTAGACCATTACTAATTCTTTTATCAGCTTTCCCACTGCAGTCAAGTACTGTTGCTATGGTTTAATTTTCTAAAATTAGAAAAGCCCCACTCTTTTCTGTAATTGTTAGAGAATCCTAATTAAGATGAGCCTGGTAATGCAAAAGTTTGGGAGAGGATTTTCAATTGTTCACAGCTTTTTCCCTGCTTTGCAGAGAGCCTGACATTGCTTAAGCTGGAAAAATAAGCTTGGGTTTGGTTGACTTAGATTGGCTAATAAACATAAAGAAGGTTCTTACGATGCTAGACCAACCTGTTACCTTGCAGCTCTTGCCAATGTAAATGCTGATAATATGCATTAAAAACTAACAGTAGGGTTTCAATATGACAGGATACCAGTGCAGAAGACTGTAGTGTTCTACCAAACAAGCAAGCACCTCAAAACCAGCAGCTGGATCCAGTGCGTAACAGCAACTCCAGGCCTTCAACCAGTTCCAAGAAGTCTAGCTCAAGGGGTGAGGTAAGCCATTAAACTTTCTAATTGTGTCAAGGAAAGAGAGAAAGGCTTGTGGGGAAATCAGATTGGTTTCTTGGAGTGTTGGATGCATAATATGTGCTAAAGAATTTCACATTATACTTTCATGGAACCTGTGTAATTCTAGGATATTGATGCTACTCACAAAACAGGGAATGAATGCCACAACTTCTGCACTGACAAAGTTGACAGCCCGACTCAATTTCCTGAAGGAACGGCGAAGCCAGCTCAGTTTACTTAATAGTGAACTCGATAATATGAATAGAGGCTGCAATTCAGGTGAAGTGGTCCCAATTTCTACTAAAGTTAGAGGATCAGAGAGTTCTCAAGCTTCACTGAATCCAGACAAAGGGCAGGGAACAGAAGGTCCATCACATAAGAATTCTGAAAAATCTGAAAAATCATCCGATAGTCATCAAGATGGAGGAAAATCTTCTCAAGGCCAACATCCACAAAATCCTGACAAAAGAAGGTCTGAAGGCCATCTATCCCATAATCCTTACAAACCTAAAGGATCAGGAAGCCAACCTCAGGGGGCCAGAAGGACCAACTCGAGATGATACTAAACGATTTGATCGTTTTTCATGCAGCACAATGTTCATGTCCTCCCTCAGCAGTTCTTATGAGATGGATCATGGCACTAAGCAAATGGAGAAGCTTGTGTCATGGAAATGTTTTGAGACACTTGATATCCATATCGAAAGATCCTCAAAGTCATGATAACCCCCAATGCGTACACATATCAACTATGTCCTTGATGTAGGTTGAGTTGTATAAGCTGAAATGTACTTAATTTTAGTTGCTGATTTTTTGGTGGTGGTTCAGACGAAAAGCAAGAATCTGTTAACATGGGTAAATGCAAAACTTTTTATTGTAGTTCTAGTCGCTTGGCCAATGTACTCTTACAGACCTCATTCATCTTGAAGGGTATAATTTAACATCCTTAGTTTCTCATACTGCACATTCCACTATTCTTCTACGTTTTCTGATGGTAACCGACAGAAGAATAAACGAATTAACAACAACAATAATAATAATAATCATCCTTGTGTATCTATTTCTGATAACAATAATAATTATAATCAAATACTAAATTTTTTCGTCGTCATCAATAGGTAATCAATCAAAAATCCTTGAGCAATTTCCTAACTTGCTCAAGCGTCACAAACAGAACAACGGTGAAAGGCCCCTGCCTGGAAATCGTAGGTATAAACCCTTTGTAAAGAGACATAATCCCTTCAGCTCTCACCGTTTTCATTGCACAATCAATGGCTCCACTATATGGTGGAGCTTGCCCTGGCTCCATCTTCATATTCATAACCCTAGTCTTAATCACATCCACCGGATTCGACGCAACCGACGCCACGAACCCTGCCGCGAAGCTCGCCGTTACGTGGGTCCCAAGCCCGTCCCCCATCACGCCCTTGTCCAAAATCGCCTCCTTGATCTGGTCGTACGACGCCAGCTGCGACGCCGTAACGATCATCGCGCGGTTCACCGTGAGGGAAGACCCGCGCCACAGGCTAGCAACTCCTTCCTGCCTTGACATTCGCGTAATGGCGTCAATCACGCCGTTATAGTTACGCCGCTCAGCTAAAGGAAGCCGTCCATCAGCCTGCATCCTCACCATGGCCACGTCAGCAGGATTACCAACGACCGCACCGATTCCACCGGATATCAGCCCGGCGGTGATCTTTCTCACTAGCGGCATGCTTCCGGTATCCGGATTAGTCCATTTCTGCTTGAGAAAGTCGTAAAGGCCCATGCGAGTTCTGGCGGAGGACGGTGGCGGAGACACCAGAGAAGAGAGTGGCGGCGCCTTCGGACTGAACAATGCGAATGCCAACGGAGATGGGGCCGACACGTGGCGGTAGGGAGGCAGGTACATGGACAGCAGCAGCGGAAGAATTGAAGGCGAAAGCAGGGCGGAGGTTGTGGACAGGTAAGTTTTCGCCTTGGAGCTGCATACGGACCTTGATGAGATCCAGTGGATGAGTGGAGCAGCCAGCTACAATGGAAGCAATTCCGCCTTCGGCAAAACCTTTCACACCCATAGCTAAGCTCAGGTTAGTACTTGGCTTACTGCTCTTTAAAAGAATAAATGAAGCGCAAAAATGTGTGTTTGAGGAATTTAGATCAGAGCCAGCTGGGGTTCAAGTCGCTGGAGACGAAGGAGGTGGGAGTGTAGGGAGAAAGCTATGGAAGAAGAATGAGGTACGGTTAGCCTCTGAGACATATGATGCGTCTGGAAAAAGGAAGAATTGAAGGATGATTTAGGAGAGGGGGGCCTGGGGAGTATATATAGTAGGGGAGAGGAAAGTTGGGAGGACAGCAGGAAGTCGAATAGGAAGGTTGATAATAGGGTGCGTGAAAGTGGAGGAGATACGCGCAACGCGGTTTCTGTGCTGGGGTCCGCGTTGGCTATTTGGTTTGGTGCAGGGTTTTTATTGGGTTTTAGCTGTTTGGGTTAGACAAGAGCCCTAGTTGTAGGAGGGGGGATGAGTCATGAGCGACCGGTTCCCCTTTTTTTTTTTTTTTAAATAATAATAATTCCAATGCCCGTTGTTACTTGTTAGGCGTTAGCTTCCTGTCAGCCTTCCCTTGACGGTACTTTAGGTTGTATCTGTTAGCCCTGATTTCCATATTTCTTTCTTTCCCACTTTCTCGGACCGCTCCAAAATTTTTAAAATTATTTTCTATATATCCTTTTTCAAATTTCTCATCTCTTGAATTAGGAGTGCGAACAAAACGGAATGGTTCGAAGGTTTGAAATTTTTCAGAATTATAGAGAGCTGTTTTTTAAGGAATTGATACCATCTTAAATTTTCGAAATGGTTCGATTCTTAATTTTTTTTAGTACGATTTAATTAAATTTGATACAGCTTTAGTATTGGTATTTATAGTTTTTAATTATTAATTTTTTATTTCACTAAAAAATTTTAAGTTTATCACTTTTTAAAATAAATAAAAATTAAATAGTATATATTATTATATTTATATACTAATTGAAATAGGTTCAAATTTAATAAATGTATTAATTTAGTCAGTATAAATTTTTAATCTCATACCAATTATTAATAATAATTAATTAGACATTTTATTCAACTATTCAATTAAAAAGAGAGAAAATTTATAATAAATAAATAAAATTATTAATAATTTTCATTACATATTTTATTTGAATAAACCATCAAAATAATTAAATGAAATTGATAAGTTTAATATTTAAATTGAAAATTTTATTAGTTATATATATATATATATATTGGTTTTAGTGATTTCCGTCCGGTTTTAGGATCAAGACGGTTTAAGTTCGGTTTTTGGTCTGAAAATATATAAAGAATCGAAACCATTCTATTTATTTTATTTTTGAAATTTTTTCAGTTCAAAATAGGTTCAATTCAGTTCTTTGGTTCGTTTCAGGATTTTTCGCATCCCATGCTCAGCCGTATCTTGAATAGAGAAATTGAATAAATAATGTTAAAAATATGTTGCTACGTCCTTTTTTAATAAAAACAGAACAGTCGGATTAACATGTTTCTCATTGCTTTGCTATTGTAAAATTATATTTTTATTTATTTAATTATAATATTTTAAATTTTAAAAATATTTTTAATTAGATATAAAAATAATTTAGCTATATTATCAACTTAATTCAATAATTATTACTAACATTTTAAATTTAATTTTTAAGTTTATCAGCTTAAATTTTCTTGACCTATAAAATTACTTGTACATGGAAATCGTTTTACTGTATATCCAACATAATAAAATTATTAGTTCAAAATTTGATATCGTTTAAATGATATTTCTTTTGTCTTAATATTATTGAATAGTTTTTTTATACAAGAATTAAGGAAATTAGATTTTGTTAATTAATAGTCACTTTTTTTTACTAAAATGTCCTTTGATACTATTTATTAAAAAAAATTGAGTTTGTGGACAAAAAAAGAAATTATATAAAGATAGTTTTTCATTTTTGATATAAAATCTCATTAATTACAAAACATTGACATATCAAAAAAAATATAAGAAATTGCAATTTAAAGCAATTTAAAAAGATTTAATTATTAGTATGGATATATTTAACAGTTAATGAAGAGATAAATTTAACTATTTATAACTAAATCAATATCTAAATATGAAAAGTAATTTATTTTTTAAAATTTTTTAAAAATAAAATATGATCTATTGGGGTGAAATGAGTACTAAAAAGAAAAACTAACGCCTCCATGTAAGAATAAAATTTATGAACGTCCAAAACACCAAATTTCAACCCTGGGGTGGCTTAGATACGTCTTTACTCAATATAATTAACTTTTTTTTTTTTCAAATACAATAACAATATACAATCAATCTTTTTTATTTATTATTATTATCTGAGTTTTAAAAAAAATAATAATGACATGTGCACCAAAGAACTTGAAAATAATTCATTTGTGGTCAATATTTATCTCAACTGTGGAGACGCATCACATCCGCAATAATTGGAATTGACTCTCATGTGGGGAAGGCTGAAGCGAGGAAGCGTCGTAACTTAATGACTAGTTGGAAAAAGTCATAGTTTCACAAATTGGCCGTTACGAAATAGTATATCCTTCTAAGAAGAAGCATATTGTTGGTGGAGTTGCACTGAGTTGATCGAAAGGCACCAACATTTTTTAGCTAATTTCTCTCTTTGCAAATCAAGCTTGTTCGTTGTTTTTTTATCAATTCACATTCAAGTCTTTGGCTTGAATTGTGATAAAAGCTTGAAAACCCAATTTCTATTTGATTTACAAATTAAGGAAAGTGTATTTGATTCAATGATTCATATACCTCACATATGTTACGTCCGGTTCGCAAAAATTTGTGATTAAACATCCGTTGAATGGTGACATTGTCTTAGAGACTCGAGAGCATACTTTTTCTTAACAATACTGAAATTCATAATTAAAAAACAAATGGGTCTTACTGTTTAGGGTCTGTTTTAGTTTTTAATTGTAGTCTAAGATCAATACTTTGATAATTTGGAACTAAGAACTTACCATTTTCTTTAGTACGTAAGAAAGTGATGGACAATCTTTTCTCAATGTACTTGGAATAAAATGGAAATGAATTTTTTTTTTTTAATGAAGGTTATAAAATATATATAATTCACTGTATATGATTTTCTTTTTTGGGTTTCGAATATAATTTGACTATAGCGAAAATGGGTTTCGAATAATATACTTTGACTATAGCGAATATGATGAGTTTCAGACTCATAATTGACATTAAAAAGAAAAAAAATACTAACTATATAGAGTTTAAAAATTGTGAATGAAAAATATTATGGTATAATATCTTTGCATGAGATGGCAATTAGCAGAAGAAGCCTTGCTTTTCTTCCTATACCTCTTCCAATCCCCATAACAATGGCCAACAGTCTTAGCCTCATGGCCCATATATTTTCGGCCCTTATCAAATAGGCTTGGCAACTTAGGACTTAAGTTATTACAAAATGGACCTTATCAAAGAAGCTTGACAACAAAGGACTGGGGTTGTTATATCATGGACTTTGTCCATAGAGTAATATGAATTAAAAGTCCATAATACATGTGAATGACAAAGAAAAGAAATGTAAATAACTTTTTTTCTTTTTTCCACGCATAACTTTCTTCATATCATTCGTAGCTTTCTTTTTCCTTTACTTGTTTCATTTTTTTCTTTTCTTATAATATATAATTATACTAATACAATATATAATTCTATTATATTATTTAATTATCCTATATTATTATAGTTGTATTATTTAAAAAAATGCAAACAACTTTTTTTCTTTTTTCCATGCATAACTTTCTTCATGCCATTCGTAGCTTTATTTTTTCTTTACTTGTTTCATTTTTTTCTTTTCTTATAATATATAATTATACTAATACAATATATAATTATATTATAGTATTTAATTATCCTATATTATTATAATGATATTATTTATATGATTATAGTATACATGATATTTTTATTATACAAAAATCAATTTAGATACATATAATTTATGTAATCTAATGAATATTTATTTTATGTTACATAATATAATATAAAAATTATAAAAAATAATATAACAAAAAATATAATTGTATTAAAATATTTAATTAAAAATTAAACAATACAAAAATTTATGATTAATTATAATATATTTTATATTTAGTATATAAATTCTATAGTGTTTATCAATTTTAATTTTAAAACTTACCTACAATTCATTATAAATGAACTCTAGGTTCAGTAGTATTTAGCTACAAGTTCATTAATATTTGTCTTTAGGTTCATCAAGAAATGAATTTTAAGTTCATAAGTATTTATTTATAATTCATTAGAATTTGCATATAGATTCATTACAAATGAACTGTATTTGCCTATAGATTCATTACAAATGAATTGTTGATTCATTATTATTTGTTTACAGATTTATTAGAACTTACTTATAAGTTTATTACAAATGAACTCTAGGTTCTAATAAATTACGATGGTAACATTAGCATGCTATATAGACAATTGTCAATGATATAATTTGTCATAGGACTCGAAACTCAATTAGTTTGATTTCCTCATTGAACGAAGGATTCGAATAATGTTTGTTTGATTTGAATACTATATTTTGTTTTAGTAACTTTTTTTTTTTTTTTGAAAATCGCATTGAGGAGCGCGAGAAATTGTGATGTTAACATTAGCATAATATTAGATAATCTCATTTTTACTAACATTAGCATAGTATTAGATAATCTCAGATTTACTAGCAGACAATTAGTTTCAGTAACTTGAAAAGCAATGGCGCAATACAATAGAATGCAATCTATCCTAATTCTATGCATATACATTTAGTCAATAGTTTTTCTTCACTTGAAAAGAGTGGGTATTTCCAAAGGTGGTAAAAATAATTAGATTAGGTAAAATTAAATCAAATTATTTAAAATGGATCGAATTAAGTGAATTTGAATCAAATCATTTTCAGTCAGATAGTTTTGAATTTACACTTTTTTTTTTCATATGGATATATGTTGAGTTATTTTGAACTGTGGAATCGGATTATGAGTCAAATCATTAAGTCATTTTGCAAAAAAATAATTTGGAATAATTTTTTAGGTTACAAGTTAAGTCAGTTTTAATTTTAAATTTTTAAAAATGAAAGAATATTGATTTGATTTTTTAAATAATTTTGGTAGAATAAATTTGATCAACCCATGAGTGTGGTCAAAGTCAAATTAATTTAAATTGATTCACGTGTTGGATTGGATAAAATTTGAATCATCTTTTAATTTTCTTCAATTTTAGATTTGGTCATTTTATTTTAGATGAATTTAAATTGAATTTTCAAATTGAATTAGAAATTGTGACTTTATTTTTTTCTAACTATCTTATAAAAAAAAATTAAAAACTCAAAATTAAATGGCCATAATGAATCATATTACAAGAAACCTTGAGAGGATTCCAATCTTCAGTATGAATAATATCGCTTAAATCTTCAATACATTGACAACCAAAACACTTTGTAAATCATAACAGAATGCAACGATTAACGCTTTTAATGGAATAATTCGACTTCATTAATAGAGAAAAGAAGGGAAACAAATGCACTGGCAATGGCTAAACACATTTCTCGCAACACCAATCATTTTTATGCTCAAAAAGAAAACAAAAAGAAAAAAAATTCTTATTACCCTTCTTTAAACTTCACACGTTTTCACTCTTCCCTTATATCTCTCTCTCACTTTCCTCATCCCATAGAAGTTTCATGCAGAACAATAGGTGAAAAATAAAATAAGGAAAGAAGGAAACTAAAAATCTTCCTGGTCTCCCTCCCTCCATATCATCACGATCGGTGGTGAAACACTTGAGGTTGCAATAATGTGTCGCTAACATCAATCCCTGACGTTAGTGGCAACAAAAAATCATCGATCTGGGATACGTAATAAAGAACATGGAGGTGCAGCGGTTAAGGCAGCTAATGTTACTTTGGTCTACTATGCAAAGTACCCGTGTAGCTCTTGTGGGTGGAAATCACACTGCCGCCAGATTTTGTACTCGCTAAGTTTCTTGTTTTTCGACGTCTCTTTCCCCCTCGTCTCTTTTTTCCTTTCATCATTTGTTATTCTTTACAATTTCTCTGCAACTTTTCCTTTTGTCTTTATAAATATACACATAAACCATTTTTCCCAGAATAATAAGATAGTGTATAAACCATGGTCGTCCAAATTCTATCAGGGTTCCCATCTAAATCTCCCAAGAAAATGAAGGTGCCCTTGTATTACTCCAATGGCTTGAGTTTCCATAGCGATACGTACTTGATCATTAAGCTCCCTCATTCTAGGCTTTTAAGGCTTATAGCTCGATGTATGGTTTTAGCTTTGATCTTTGTTTCATTCCTAATGTTTGGAAACATTGTTTATGCCTCTCAATTCTCTCTACCACCAGTTGTTGAGCCTGAACTTGCTGCTGCTACAGGTTTCGATAATATTGATTCCATCCATCTTGAACTCTTGCATTTGCTTTCCCGCGACTTAGCTAATGAAGGCCTCCTTAAAACAGGTGACAAGGCTATGTTTATAACCATTGACAACAATGGCAATGATAATGTCGATTACTCTCGTGATCATATCCTAAATGACAATTATGATATGGAACTTATCTCTATTTCTGATTTGGATAGACAGAGCAAAACTCCTGATAAATCCTTCGATTTTGCCTTCACCTATAGCTTCCATATTGCCCAAGAATTCATTGACAGGACCCTCAAATTAGGCGGTATTGCAGTTGCTCAACTGAGTGATAATACTGCCTTTCAGTTCAATAAGCCATCCAATTACAAAATAGTCTATCTCAGAAGATTCCAATCAACTGTTATCATGGCTATGAGGAAAACAGACTATTCTGATACTGATACTAATACTAATATCAGCTCGCAGAGGAAGCTCCTTGCATTTAGGAGTGAGGCAAGAAAGGCAGCTCTAAAAAACCTGGAAGATGTACTCCTGGAACCCCCACGAGCAGCTTCAGGCAAGTCAAGTCGATACTTGAAGAAAACAAGGTATCTACCAGATCTAATGGGTGATTCATTGGAGAGCTACCCGCGACGAGTGTTTATTGACGTGGGATTGCCTAAGAAAGATGGAGGAAGCGACACTGGATGGTTTGGAAATAATTACCCAACAAGAAATCTTGATTTTGAGATGTACAAGATTGAGACAGTGACGGAGGAGACCTCAGGGAAGGAAGTGCCACAGGTAAAAGAAATAGGGATGTCCGGTTGGCTGATGAAGAATGTGAAGGAGGAAGAATACGTGGTGATGAAGGCAGAGGCAGAAGTAGTGGAGGAGATGATGGAGAGCAAGGCAATAAGGTTGGTGGATGAGCTTTTCATGGAATGCAAGCCACGAGGACACGGAGGAAAGGGGAATAATGGAGGCCGAAGGGCTTATTGGGAATGCTTGGCATTGTATGGAAGGTTAAGGGATGAAGGTATTGCAGTGCACCAATGGTGGGGCTGAGAGAGAGAGACACCAATGGTGGGGCTAAGAGAGAGAGAGAGAGAGAGGTGATCATAGAAAGAAGGTTAAAAAAAAAAAAAAAAAAGAAGTCTCTGTTTCTATGTTTACATTTTCATCTACATTTCAATTTATTTGGTTTGTCGTTATTTTTGCGTGTTTTACCAAATATATTTGTATATGGAGTGTCATGAAATTGTTAATCTTTTTGGTGCTTGAAGATTAGGATGGGAAATTTGGTAATTATCATCAAGTGAATGTTTCTTCTTAATGTGGGTGTTTCTTCTTAATCATAATTAATTAAATAAATTAAAGTATAGTAGGGGATATGTGCAAAGTTGTTTTTTCATTGTTTTCTTCAATGTTGAGATTCTTTAGCACATTTTTGCACATTCAAGCAACTTATAGAGTCAAGTTTACAAATAATTAAATTGCTCCGGACCTCGTAACAAGAGATTTCATATTGTAGTGTAATGACTATGACTTAACTTTTGTGCTGAGATACCTGCAGTGCTGTTAATGTCAATTTTCTACAAATCAATGTTAGTCCTTTGGTGGTAAGGAGTTCGATTTTACTTAAGTAAGGTCTTGAGTTCTAGATTTGAAAATAGAGAAAATTAACATTAAAAAGAGCTTTATCTCATCTAAGGTTTGACTCGACTCAAACTTGAATTAATCAAGATCTAAAATGACTTTCGAATACTGGTTGATCTAAACTGAAAGAGAAATATCATTTTCTCCAAACTCGTCTAAACGTGCTGCGCTGTTCTTAAATTACATACTGCATACAATAAGCATAGAGATAATAAAAAGTAAATTCAGTGAGTATAGTACGAGTATACCACCATATTAATTACTTGCTGCACAAAAATACAAAAATTTTGACATAGCCTCCACAACCCAATAGGATTTTTCCTATTTATTGAATCCACATCCTATCTTACAAGAAACATAATAATTTAGCCAACACAAACATAAAAGAAACAATATAAAAGCTTAAAGTAATAGGAAAAAAAAAAAATCTAGTTGCATAGCTCACGAGCAATTCCCAAGCGAGAATTGGGCACATCAAACAAGATCCTAAGGTTCTGCTGCTGCAAATTGGCTATAACATTCAACACTGAGTTCACATTATTTGGTGCTGCAGCCATAGCCAAACACGCCAGCGACCCTGCACTGCTGTGTATCAAGCTGTTCTCCATAGGCAACACTAAGTTTAGGCCTGTAAAATGTAGTGTCATTGCTGGGACTATTGCTTCATTTGTTGATACAAAGCATGTATCAAAAGCCCCTAGAGACGAAAATGGGCCTGTCACTTGTTTCCTGAACTCATCCCGAATGGCTGCGTAAATGGGTTGGACAAATCGGGTTATGACTGTGCCCGAATCAATAATGGTCCCGGCTCCAGTATTCGGGTCAAAAGCTAGGAGATCTGGGGCGATGGGTACTTGAACCCGGCCCACGCTAACCCCAGTGAGGTTAACATAGTATAGTGATGGGCGGTGTGGGTTGCGCAAAAGTTGAGTGGTTCTAATGGACTTGGGTTGACCTACTGGGCCCAGCCTGAGCGAACCCGAGAAGAAATAGGATTTGAAACTGGGTAAACAGTAAGAGAATACGCCTGAGTAGAGCGATCCGGTTTGAGAAAGTAGCGACAAAGGCCCAAGGCCCAAGCCCA
Organism: Omphalea diandra; assembly: GCA_949677035.1. Lineage (NCBI taxonomy): Eukaryota > Viridiplantae > Streptophyta > Magnoliopsida > Malpighiales > Euphorbiaceae > Omphalea > Omphalea diandra. Next base: position 15,774 of record CATIWR010291090.1, read on the forward strand.
ATAACCCTTGGGGTGGGATTGACCCACCAGAAACAGAGTTGATGCAGCCAAAAGCAAAATTTGGGATCACATCATTAGCTAATGTTAATGAATCTTGCACAAGGGATGCAGTAAAAGAGGAATCTCCACCATAAGACTGGTTGAAAAGGCAGGTGGAAGAGGTCCCTGTGGCTGGGCATGAGAATCCACGAACTTGGGTGCATTGGGCCAAGGAGCAATCCAATGATCCGTAAGTGGAAGAGGTATTGGTGATGAATGTGGTGGAGGAGCAACCCAAGCAGCCGGAGCACGGTACCCAAGCTGCGTCGTTACTAGTATCTAAGACCATGAACATGGTTTGGCTCGGAGTACCTAATTTCACCCTGACCACATAGTTAGCACTGTTTAGGACCTGCTGGCCTGAAGCAATTGGGACAGCAGTAGTCATTTGAGCAGATAAGGCTGACAAGTACTTGAGCCTTTGTGGGTCTTTTGAGGCCATGTTAATGACTGTATTGATCAATGAGTCTTGCGTTGATGGGATGAAGGGTGAGCATTTGCTATAGATTGGAATAATTGAAAGGTCGGAATCCGACCCATCTGCCTGAGAGGCACAAGGGTTAAGAGATTTTGTGCCTGAAATTAGAAGAGCAAAAAAAAAGAGGAACTTGGTAACAATAGTAGAGTCCATGTTGTGGACTCTCTAAAATTGGAAATGGAAGCTACAAGAGTGAAGATTGTTTTATTGTAGTTGTAGCGTGTGTATGCATGGGAACTGAGCAACAAATGTATATGAAGAACAAGAACAAAGCTTTAAATTACTAAAATATCCTTGTAATTATTGGTGTTCGATGATGGATTAGAGGGATCGTATTATGTTATGATGATATTATAGTTGCAGCTATCATGCAAGATGGAGCGTTTACATGGGTCAAGTGGATGCTTACAGTAGGGCGCAAATGAATCCCCATGTGTCGATGTACAAAATTAAAAAAAACCCAACTTGGAAATAACGCACGAAACTAGAGCTGAAATATATGCTCTTTTTAGGTCACAACAAATGCAACAGACAAACTGGGTGCTGAGTACAAGACAGCGAAGCTCATATTGCTCCAAAAGAAGGTATATCATCTTGTCAAATCTCTAGCGTCAGAAATTATTTTTGACATCCAAGATCAAAAAAATACAAATGGAAATAAATGTTACTCAAGAGACCTATTATTAACTTATAGTACATGAATCTGGATCTTAAACAAAGGTTTAGGCGCATAATACATAAGCAGAAGTGAATATTCTAATACTATGTCAGGAAAAAAAAATTTTTTTAAGATTTTGAATATAATTTTACGCTGTTGATCAATATCCAAACTTTAGCACCAAGACTAATTTTACTACTTACTGGTAGTTTGGTCCTAAGTGAAGTTAATTTACACAAAAGGGTAGGATGGGAATGGAAGGGCAAGGCAAGGGAAGCTCGTGAACTGATCTCTAATCAATCTGTACTGTAACATGCTAAAAGAAGATTTGGCAACACATGGGCCAACACACGAGATCTGGTCGGTCACGGGCATAAACAAAGACTTTTACATCATATGTGGGACCATTGCTACCACTTGAAGAACTACAGAGTTAATAAATATCAACATAAACAGCCAGTGATCAAGTGATGTCGTCAATATGATATTGGGTCTGAAATCTGTATTAACTCTGCTACTCCAGTCTTTTACTTCTGCTGTGCTCATAAAGCCAAAAGGAAGATACATAGAAAGTTTATGTCAGCTGATTTGTAGCATAGATCAGAGACGTATAATCACGAAGATTAAATTTTCTTTGATATTAAGATTTTGATCTTTGTTACATTAGTGTTCCTTAATGCAGTTTAACGAGTAGCTAATGTGGTCATTTCATCATTCTATACTTCGTTTCAGAAAAAAACCTAGAAAAGAAAGAAGGAAAAATCAGGACATAAACTAAACTTGTATTTGAGAGGGAGGAAATTAAAGGGCAAAGTAAAATAAAAGTGAAAAATAAGATAAAAAAAACATTTTTCCTTATCTGGGAAAAGAAAAAATAAAAAGAAAAAATTATTTTAATTTTTTTTATTTTCTCTTTAAAATGAAGAAAAGAGGAAAAAAAATAATGAAAGATTGAAAGAATTTTTATAAAATTATAATTAAGCTCATAACTTTTTTTATTTTCTCTAATTTATTTTAATAATTTTATTTTCTTCAATCAAAAGTAAAATATAAAATATAAAATAATATTTTATTTTTCTTCTATATTTTATTTTCAAAACAAAGAAAAGTAAAATTATTTTTCTTCATTTTTCTTTTATCTAAATGTAATTTTCCTCCATATAATTTTCCAAACATAGCGCAGGACTAACGAAGCCCTCTATTATTTATGCGCGTCCCCACCAAATTCACGAGGTCTCCCTCTTCGATTGTGCCATAGGTGAAGGCAAAAATTGTCACCTTGTGCAGAGTAGAATGTTTATCAAGTCTATAAATATCTGCATTCCAGCCGTTCGAGGGCAACAGTGCTCTATAGTTCACATCCACAAAAATTAACATGTGAAGTTCGTATGCAATTTACGGCTATTTGTCGCATCCTCAAGTATGTCTGCCTCCTTCAGCACTCACTAGGAATTCATCTTTCTGGTGGCAACAAACCAGACCGGTCATCACCGCGTATACCCCTAAAACCTTATAAAATCTTACAGACATCTCGAATATGTGATCAACTTATGAATTGAAAGTTTTATCATGATTTATCTGTAACAGAATGAAACAAAGTCATGCACAACAAAGATGCCACAAATTCAACAAGGATTCACATTGAAACCAGACAATTACAGTAGAGAGAACATTCAGTTCCAACTATGGGATAGACCAAAGAGAAACGTTGTAACATTATTTATGGCGACCTTAAAATTTACTGATATGCACATCTCAAGCACCCACTGATGATAGAGGAAAAAGCAATCAATTTCCAGGACTAAAATCCATATGATAGCGAACCAAAGTAATTTTTTTAAAAAATATATATATAATTGTACAACAACAAATTGCTATCCACACACATACACACACACGCGATAGCATAATCAAACACCCAATCCAAAACCACTCCTGGAAAAGGTAAAAGAGAAGTGTGACAACAGAGAGCTGGTTACAAAACTCCAAATTGCTTCTGCAAGAACTCCACGATATTCAACGAGAGGACATCATCTGAAAGCATGCAAATGCACTCCATAACTAAAGAATGATTTCAATATGATCAGAACTAGACCTCAAAAAAAAAAAAAAACACAGTAGAACTGAAACTAAATCTACCAGAACCATAATGTAATCATATGCAACAAATTACAGTGCTACGGATGAGAAGATGGTGATAGGTACCACATAAACCCAATCCAAACGAAGAACAAGTCATTCAATTGACAAAAGAACTATTCTGAAATTGAAATTCTCCAGTCAACTCCCATCAATCAAAATGAAGAATGTGTAATCATTCATACAATGTTTCTTTACTCACAATGGCCTCTAAAATTTTCATGTCTCGATTTTCTTAACCTTTTTCAATAAAAACAAGAAAAAAAATTAGTTTTGGTAACGTTTTCCAGGTTCAAGATGGCATCTGGAAATAGTAGATCTGTTCTTAAAATATTAAACATGTTCCGGAACAAAATTCTATCATGAATTAGATGGCATCATTCACAATTTTCTTTATGCATGCCCATTTGGAAATACTACTAGGTGACTAGATTTAGCTTTGAAGTTTTGCTGTTTTCTTGTCACGCCTAGCCAATCCTGATGTCAGATGGAAGGCTTCCGTAGTATAAGCTCTAAGAAAAATCTAATGTTGTTATTACCAGCCAGAACTTGCTTTGTTCTGTGATTCAATCAAGTTGTAAGGCCAATTTGGTTAGTATTACGAAATTTAAAAAATTCAAGGATTTCTCACTTCATTGTTCATCTCACTAAGTTTCTAGTATAATGTTGCATCAGTGCATTCCTTTAGAATCCTAAGTTTTCTTAACCACTAATTTGAGAATTTGGTTCAATTTCTATGTTATTGAGAAAATAAAAATGCTAGAAAAACCAATATAAATCTTCAAGCCCATCTCAAATACAAGTATCAAATATCGGACAAATATATGATAAGATGGAATAAATGTATATAAAAGCATAGTTAAGTCAACAACTTTAGAGAAGAGCCATTCAGCCAATAACCCAGTGCTTGAGTGTGTTCCTCATAGCGCAAGAGGTCAAGGATTCAAATGCTGGCAGCCCTCATTCCCCTTTAGCAATTACCGATGTACCAAAAAGATATTTTATAGAAGAATAATAAATGAATTGCTATTAGAAGTACTCAAAATGAGAGCTCATAGTTATAACATACTGTTTTAGTTTATGATGAAGCATCCTTGCCCTTGACTATAATGACAGGACATTGTACATGGTTGGTACAATAATTGCTTACACTTCCCAAAAACATCCTGTTAAAAACGATGCATTTGATCATAGTTAGCGTACTACAGAAGCACATATATATCTCAGTCATGCTTTATTTCCATTTATTGATATCCTCTGCATAAATTTGGATTACCAAAGGTCTATTAAACTTCAAATGCATGTTTAAATTTGGGGGAAACAATAAATTATAACACTAAAATGCCAAGAAGTGGTAAAATCATCGAAAATCAAAAGAAATTCAGAAAATTGAACAAATAATGAGCCAAAACATAAGTGGAAAGTAGCACAAGATCAAAGGTTTAAATAGTGTTGTTTTATGTTGAAAACAGAAATAACTCTTGTTGCATCTGCAACACACAGGAATTTTGCACTAACAAGACAAACTATTCCTACCAGCCCAGCCCAATCACCTCTTTCCTATGCAAGAACTGTTAAGAACATTGCTCCTTGAAATAATTAAAATGCAGCACATACAATCATATACTACCCAGTAACAACATTCACCACGAGTGTAAGGCTCAGTTTAGAAAAGGATGGAACATAGGAGGAAAAATGAACGTGGGACCAACAAATTTGTTTCTTGTTCTATGGATCCCACTCTTCATTTTTCATTGATTTTCTCTTTCCACCTATTTTCCACCCTCTTCCAAACATAGCCTTTCATCACGTTCCATTGACAATACATTTGTTCAACTATGTCTCATTCTAGCTGCCTTTTTCTAGCAGGTTGTATGAAGGAATACAGTTTCCCAACAACACCACTTTGACACTTAAAATCCCCAGATTATGATCTTGGATGCTAGCTACTTCTCACATTTACACCATGATACGTAAAAGAAACCAGAACTAAGAGCTCCTTACAAGGGAGTCCAATTAACATCTGCATCAATAGGCACTGCAGGTAGAACCATGCAAAAGCTATTTACTCATAAAAATGCCACACAGTGAAACAGAATGTCATGAATTTAACAGAGTAAGACAAACCCCCCACAGCTAATAATCCAAGCATTATCAACCTTGATTAATTGCAAACAAATAGCTCATTCTTGCTATCATTTGCCAACAATCAACACTGTATCATCGAAATCAAATAATAATATTACTGACCATATAGTGTACAGTAAACAAGCTAATTAAATAGGCATCCAACGCCAACAAACAACAAACGCAATTCTAACAACCAAACAAAATGTATTAGATGAACAAGAATGTACCTTTTAATAGGCCCAAACGCACGACAACCCATCACAAGCAAATCCGCATGCAAATTCTCTACTACTTCACAAATCTTCTCCTTTGCATCCCCAATCACTACTTGCGTCGTAACTTTAACCTAACCGCATATTTTAATTCCCAAATAAATTAGTTAATTAAATAATAAGTAGATCAGTGGCTTTTTTTTTTTTTAAAAAAAAAACTAACATTCTTTTGCCAGCAAATCTGCAAGGCATGCTCTAATACGGCTTCCGTAATCCGCTTCTGGTGCGCCTCGATCGCCGCCGTGAACGCAGGCACCTCCAAATCACCTGTTATAATTAATTTCCAAAAAAAAAAGAGAAAATCGGAGTCAATCTCAAGCAAATAAACAGATTCCCGAGATCTAGTAGTGCAGATGGTTAACTGGGGCCACCGAAGGGGATGGTGCCGGGATTGAGTCCGACGGCAATCGACGGCGGCGATTGGACGTGGAGCACAATGAATGATCCGGGAGTATCAGTGGATCGGAGCTTGAGGTTGTCGAGCGCCCATCTCAAAGCGTGCATGCTCTCCTCGCCGCCGTCGACGGCCACGATCACGCAGCCAAGATATGCCGTCATGATTGAGTCAGCTGTGTTGACGTTGGCGTAGATGAGCGTATTAACTGACAATATTATTATGTTCCTGTACCCGTAGAAAGAAAACGAAAAGTCGTAACGGTACGGACGGTGTTGAGTTTTTGACTCTTAAAGCGTGCCAAGGGTCGCGTTGGTCGAGCGGGTGGGTTGCGCAACTCACGGGCTGAAAGTCCAAATTTCCATGGGCCTGATAACAACAAATTTTTTGTCTACCGTATTTTTCGGATTTTTCGGGTTTTGATTTTTAGTGCAACTTTTACAGACAAATATTCAATTTTTCTTTCAATTGGGAAAATATAATAAGGGCGGTTTGGGAGACTTTTCAAAAAATAAAAATTTAAACTGTTTTTTAAAATTAGTTTTCAAAAAAAAAATTAAATTGATATTTTATTCAAACGCAGTTTCACAATAATAATTTATAATCAAATTAGTTAATTTTCTTTTTTTAACACTCAACAATAATCACAAATGGATCCTAAATAGTTACACTTTTTACATAAATTTTAGTTTTTTTATGTTTAATGATTTTATTTGCTTTTCATTTATCGTGGATAAATTCTTGTTTGGTATTGATTTACTACATAAAATCATTGATTATTCATTGAAAATATGATGTTATATATAAGCTTCAAAAAAATAAATATTATTTTAAAGTACTTGGCAATTAAATTAGTAAATTAATTAAATTAATTTAGTATAACTTAGCTTAATAAGGTCATAACTTTAAAAGATAAAATTTTTAATTATATAAAAACAAATAAGAGTTTTAATTATGTTTATAAATATAGTTCAATTTGGAATGCTCTATTATTAATATCTTATATTCAATAATCTTTTTATTAATTATTTTATATTGACTTAAATTTTAAAATACCAATCGAATACATTTTAAAAATTAATTTATAATATCATTATTGACAAATATTTGCAATTAAATTGTTACTAGGAGTTTATCAATATTTTTTTAAAAAAAAAACATATCATATAATCATCATTGTTTCGACATAAATTAGTTATGTGTAGTAAATCAAGACCCTTGAAAATATTTTCTTCCTGTGAAAATTTTAGAGGTTATATTAATTACGATTTGCTTTTTATTTATTTTATTATATAGTTGGTTGTTTCAAATTATAAATTTCTTTATGATACAAAATAGTCTCTTATATTTAATTTGAAAAAAAATTATACCGCCATGTATTGGATTCGATTGTATATTTTATATTCAAACTTCTCTTTGATTTTAGATTAAGGCTATATATTAATTTGAAGAGTAGAGTATAACTTCAAATTGTACGCTACACTTTAACAACCAAATTAGTGAGGACACTCTCATCTAATGGTTTGATTGGATTGGCCTTTTTTTTTTGTTGTCTAAAATTATAAATTATAATCTAGAGATGTAATTTTAATTAGGAGGCATGATCAGCAAAGATAATATAGACCTATATTAATATGTGATTCTAAAAAGGTGTAGTAACTTTGCTTTAGTGTTTCTCTCGACTTACTCTGTAACATCCTCAAACACGTTCATTGGCATTATCACATGAACATATGCATTAAATAAATAATCATTTAGAACCATCGTTGTAGTTGGGGACACTTGAACATATATGTAGTGTTTGTATAGTTGTACAACAAATTATTTTATATTATGTGCATGTTATAGTATCATAAATAATGGTGTTTTAGAGCTTAATTAAAAGTATAAGGAGTATCTAGG
>CATIWR010291113.1:0-34687 GCA_949677035.1 Omphalea diandra
CCGAACCGATTTTCGGTTCGGTTTACTTCGGTTTATCTTAATTTTCGGTTCGGTTCGGTTTGAATTTAAACTAAATTCGGTCTATTCGGTTTTCATAAATTCGGTTCGGTTTGAACCGAACCGACCGAATGCTCAGCCCTAGTTAGAACTCTACGTTTTGGCTGTAGAGACCTAGGCTCAAATTGCAGCAGCCAAATTTCAATTTTATTCCTTGAATGGAAAAACAAACAAAAGTAAACACCTACCACTGTTAAGTCCTTCACCAACTCATTTGGTAAAGGACTCTCCTGGCAAAGGAAATAATTTTCTGCCTCAGATTTTATTATGTACGTTTATTAGCATCTCCCATTTCTATATTCTTTGCCTCTGAAAGTAGAGCCCCAGTCATGAATGGATGGTTGAGTACTGCTGCCGCAATTGGTTGTTTTTGCAAGTGAGGATTTAAAATTGCTTATATGCAGAAGAAACAGAAATTGTGCAGAAATATAACACTGAGAAAAACAAGAAAAAAAAATTTGACTTTATTCCGAACAAGTAAAGAGAGACAACAGGAACTATAGTATTAGTAGAACATATGAATTTCAGAATCTGGTATTGCAGAAGGAAGAGGAATACTAATCAATCATGAAATTAATATTTAAATTCAACCTGAAGCAATTGCCAACCGACTCCACCACCAAGATCAAGTAACTTGACAGATTCAACCAACTGCATCACATAAAGGAAACGGCAGGGAGGAAAACATAAGATATTGAGGATATAACAATATCAACACAACAAGATCACTGTTGAAGGCTTAGCCTGTAAAGCTTGATAGCAAGTCTGGGAAACTGTCTCATATGTTACCTCATCTGCAACATTATCATACTTATCTTAGTCTGACATGCCAAGCGCAAATACTGAACCTTCGCATGATGCCTAGAAGGCATCAGGTTTGGCACTAAAATAGTTTTTCTAGTTTAGCTTTCTATAATGTTATATAAGTAGATATTAGATAAATTAAAATAAAATGCCAAAGTCAAACAAGCTAAAGAAGTTTTACTTAACTACTAATGTACTCTGCCTAATGAGGCACGTGAACTCATGGAATCATTAATTAATATCATGCATGCAACAGAAAATTACTCAGTTCATAGGCTATAAAGGTAATATTACTCTCATGCAGCTTCAAAATCAGGTTGGAAAGTACTTTCTAAGAGCCTCAGCAAGGCATAACTGATTACATGGTCAGTTAACTATCAACCTATGCATGAACGTACACACATATAAATCCATGCGTTGCATGCAAATTCTTGGAGGTTGCATATGTGTGCATGTCAAGCAATAAGGCAAGAATGAAACAAGGTGCAGTAATATTGCATCTTATTTGCAAAGAAAGTCCATCCGTTATGCCTGCTTCACAAAATGGAACAAAAGCTAAATTTGCAAAAAGAAGACCCGCTTCATATCTTTGATAGACAAAGAAAGAAAAGAGGATACAAAAAAAAAAAAATATATTGAGAAACACAAATGTTAATGTGAATATATTACAACAATTTACATGTCATCTTCAATTCCAAAGGCTCTTTTGTCCATGGAAGAGAAAGCAACAGCTGCAGCTGCCCTTCTCCAGAGTCCTTCTAAAAGAGTTCCAAGGCCCTCTTCAATACATGAAATCCTCGGAAACCATGTCCATTGGATATCAAGATCTAGACAATAATATTATTGAGCTGAGAAACCATTGTGCAGCACTACAACAAATATCTAGTGTTGAATTTCATTTGAAATCTGAGTCCAATATGATACATCGAATTTATATTGACTTCATGATGAATATATGACGTCATATGAGGGAAAATTAGTCATTCTCATCATACAACTCCATAAATTAACCACTCAATGATCATGGTCGTGGAGAAACCCTTCAGTCATAATGGTTTGAGAACTTTATCGAAACATCTCACATTCAGTTTTAGTGATAATTAAAATGAAAGTAACATATGTTCAAATGAAGCAGGAAATCCAGGAAAAAATCTATACACAATATTAATAACATTTATTTTGTTATATAGCTCATTATATTGAGAGAGAAGGGAACAAAAAAAAAGGCAGCATATTATAGCAGAGGCCATCAGGCTAATGGTACCTCATAGTGTTAAACCTTTGCCGTCTCTCTCTTCCCTTTTAATAACCACTAATAATGCACCAAAAGAAGTTGTAGTTCAAAATAATGTAGGAGAAAAAGTGCTAGGAAAATTTTACCTTCAATTAAACAAGAAGCGGCTGTAGTTAAGTGGTTAGAATTCTACGCTGTGGCCATAGAGACCTGGGCTCGAACCCCAGGAGCCACATTTCATTTTTATTCCTTGAATGGAAAAATAAACAAATCTAACCACCTGGCAATATCGAGTTCTTCACCAACAGCAAAGAAAGAAAACAAATTAGACAAAATAAAACCAAACATTTATTGCCTTTGAATTTTTATTATGTGCATTTATCAGCATCTCCAATTTCTGTAATCTTTGCTTTTCAAAGTACAGCTCCATTCAGGAATGAATGATTGAGTACTGCTGCTGCAACTAGTCGTTTTGGGAAGTCAGTGTTTAAGATTGCCAACATTCAGAAGAAACATAAATAATGCAGAATTTAAACCCATGAGAAAAACAGGAAAAAAATCTGACTTAATTTCTCAACAAATAACGAGAGACAGCCAGTCATGAACTTAAAATTAAAATTCAACCTCAAGTAATTGCCAGGTAGCCCTATCACCAAGATCTACAACTTGAAAGCTTCTTCCAAGAGGTTATCTGCTAAACAATACTTGAATCATGTAAAAAAGCATAAGAAGTTGAGGATATAATAACATCAACACCACAAGATCACTATTGAAGCAAGGTCTTAGCTTGCAAATCTAAACAGCAAGTCTAGGAAACTGTCTTATATTTTATCTTCGTCTGCAAAGTTATCATAATTATGACAGTCTGACATGCCAAGCACAAATAATGAACCTTTGCATAATGCCTAAGGGGTATTAGGTATGTATTAATACATTGTTTCTCGTTTAGTTTTCTACAATGCTCATACAAGAAGATAAATCAAGGCAAAATGCCAAAGTCAAACAAGAAAAGAAGTTTTACTTAACTAATATACTCTGTCTAATGAGGTAAGTAAACTCATACAATCTTCAATTGATTTCATGCATTCTCCAGAAATTCACTAAGCTCCTATGGTATACAAATAATCTTACTCTCTTGCAGCTCAAGATCAAGTTGGAAAGTGCTTTCTAAGAGCCTCCGCAAGGCACAAATGATTATATGGTCAGTTAACTACCAGCTTATATACGCATGTACATTCACATATATATGCAGGCGTTGCACGTAAATTCTTGGTGATTGCATATATGTGCATGTCAAGCAATGAGGCAAGGACAAAACAAGAGGCAATCATATCGCATCTTACTTGCAAATACATTAAACCTTGCTTCACAAAAGGGAATTTGGAAAAAAAAAAGCAAAATATGCAAAAAGAAGACCTGCTTCATAACTTTGCTGGACAAAGAAAGTAAAGAGTCAAAAAAAAAAAAAATTGAGAAATCCAACAGTTATTTGAATCCAATATATTACAATAAATTACATGTCATCTGCAATTCCAAAGGCTCTTTTCTCCATCACAGTGAAGGCACCAGCAGCTGTCTTCTATACATGAAAAAACTATGTCTATTGGACATCAAAACCTAGACAATAATGTGTATTGACATAAAAATCACTGTGCTTCTCTATAATGAAGATCCAGAAATCATACTGGTATCAAGTGCATCGAATCTCATTTAGAATTCTGGGTACACCATGATATATAGAATTTATATTGAATTCACAATGAAGATTTAAGGATTTGAGGACAAATATGTCATTCTCTTATACACCTCCACATATTAATAACTCCATGATCATGGTTGTGGAGACAACCTTCCATCATAATGGTTTGAGAATTTTATCTAAACATCTTACATTCAATTTTATTGATAAAAAAAGCAATACATACAAGCCAAGCATTGTAACATAAGTTCATACAAAGCAGGGCAGAAAAAAAAACTACAAAGAAAATTAACAACAATTATTTTGTTATATAGCTCATTCTATCGAGCTATAAGAAAGAAAAAAAGAAAAGAAAGAAAGGAACACAACATATTACAGCAGAGATGTGTTACCACTCACCATTAGGCTAATGGTAACTGTTAAACCTTTGTGGCGTCTTCCCTTTAAATAAAAGAAATCATAATTCAACTAAAAAAATTGCAGGAGAAAAGTTGCTGGGAAAATCTTTACCTTCAAAAGAATCATCAAAATTTATTTTAAAAACAAAAACGTTGAATGCTTTAAACAAGAAGTGGCTGTAGTTTAGTGGTCAGAATTCTATGTTGTGGCTGTAGAGACCTGGGCTCAAATCCCGCAGCCACATTTCATTTTTATTCCTTGAATTGGAAAAACAAACAAATCTAAAAACCCGCAACTGTCAAGACCTTCACCAACTGTTCTGGCAAAGGAAAAAAAATCAAACAAGACAAAATAAGACCAAAAGTTTACTCTTTATTCATCTAAATAAGGTATGTTCTGCCTTAAATTTTTATTATGTACATTTATTAGCATCTCCTATTTCCGTACACCTTGCTTCTCAAAGTATAGCTCCAGTAATAAATGGGTGGTTGAGTACTGCTGCTGCAATTGGCCGTTTCCGGAAATCAGGGTTTAACATTGCCTACATAGAGAAGAAACATAAATAATGCAGAATTTAACCCATAAGAAAAACAGGAAAAATATCCGACTTTATTTCCAAACAAGTAAAGAAAGACAACATGTATTATAGTGCTAGTACAACATATGAATTTTTCACTCTGGAATTGCAGAGGTAAGAGGAAAACTAATCAATCATGAACTTAATATTAAAATTCAACCTGAAGTAATTGCCAACCGGCCCTATCACCAAGATCCAGAAACTTGACAGCTTCTTCCAAACGATCATCTTCTAAACAATACCTGTATGTAAAAAAAAAAAAAAAGGAAAGGGAAAAAACATAAGAATTGAGGATATAACAATATCAACACCACGATATCACTGTTGAAGCAAGGCCCTAACTTGTAAAGCTTGACAGCAAGTCTGGGAAACTGTCTCATATTTTATCTCTGTCTGCAAAATTATCATATTTATGATAGACATGCCAAGCACAAATAATGAGCATTTACATGGTGCTTAGGGGGTATCAGGCATGTATTAAAACAGTATTTCTAGTTTAGTTTTCTACAATGTTCATGCAAATAGATAAATTAAGGCAAAATGCCAAAGTAAAACAAGTCAAAGAAGTTTTAACTAATGTAGTCTGTCTAATGAGGCAATGTAAACTTATACAATCTTAAATTAGTATCATGCGTGCATCAGAAATTTACTCAGCTCATAGAGTATACAAATCATCTTACTCTCTTGCAGCTTCAAGATCAAGTTGGAAAGTGCTTTCTAAGAGCCTCTGCAAGGCACAAATGATTATCTGGTCAGTTAATTACCAGCTTGTGTGTGTGTGTGTGTGTGTGCATCGCGTGTATATTATTGGGGATTCCATATATGTTAATGTAAAGCAATAAAGTAAGAACGAAACAAGGAGCAGTAATATCACATCTTACTTGTAAAGAGAGTCCATCCATTATGCCAGCTTCACAAAATGGAACAAAAGCTAAATATGCAAAAAGAAGACCTGCTTCATATCTATGCAGGACAAAGAAAGAAAATAGTTAAAACAAAAAAAATTAAGCATTGAGAAACCTAACAGTTATTGTGAATCCACATATATCACGACAAATTACATGTCATCTGCAATTCCAAAGGCTCTTTTCTCCAAGGGAGTGAAGGCGCCAGCAGCAGTTGCCCTTCTCCAAAGTCCTTCAGAGAGAGTTCCAAGGCCCTTTTCTATACATGAAATCCTGGGAAACCATGTCTATTGGATATCAAGACCTAGACAACAATGTGTCTTGACCTGAGAAATCATTATGCAGCACTATAATGAAGATCCAGAAATGCCATTATGATTTTGGAAAATTTCTAAACTCGGTAATGGAGAAGCAAAATTTTATATCTGTGCACTTCAGCGAGGTCAGACTCCACAAATTTTGGTGCATAACTGATCGAAAAAAGTTTCTATAGAACAGTACAGTAATCGTTGTGTTAATCTATATCAAACAGAAGACATGTCTAGAGCAGAAACATTTGAAGTAGGAAAAACAGTTTAAAAGTTACATCACAGAAAAAAAAGAAAGAGCACTGCTGTACCGAATATCAACAGAAAAGGCTAGATCCCGAAGTCGTGGAACTAAGTAAGCAGCATCTTTCTCTATTATTGTACTGCAATCAGTCAAGTAGCACTTTGTATAAAAATCTAGAAAGAGAATACATCAACTTTAACAGTCTCATTTAGAAAAGAAATGGTCAAATGAAAATTGATAACGTACTTGAGAACAACAGAAGATGGTCCAAGACTCTGGTGCAATCTTTCATGGTTATGCATGAACGCTAGGCCACTAATAGCACCCCTAAGAAGCATGATAACAAAAAATCTTCTACAGTTCATTTTCTGTTCTTGCTCAAAACGGTTCCAAGAGTTTTCCCCCATGGAACGGCTTTTAGATATTCTTTCACTCGTAATCTTTGCATACTCAGATGCATTATATTTCCCATCATTACGGAAAGCAAGCCACTGCACTTGTATTTAATTTCATAAATTTTATTGCACCTTTGAACAAAATACTGAATGACTAGTTTATACTTGGTCTCACATAACGCACCTGTTCCCCAGTTTTGGTCTCAAACCCTCCAACAAGTGTGAGTAGATTCTGGCAAATACCTTTGGGACTGCTCTGCAAATGATACATGAAAAAGACCAATCAATACAGCAAATTCATGCTCAAATACCAGCAAATTAAATAATATAAGGAATTCATAATTTCCAATGTTCAAAAGGAAAATGCAATTAGTTTAAAGATTTGTACATGGTAAGATTAACAACCTTAATCCTACCTGAAGTATAGCATGAGTATTGAGCTCATTTGCAGCCATCATATCAGCTTCAACACCACCAGCTCGTTGTCCAGGATAAACCTTCACAGCCAACAATCTCAAATTTTCAATAGAATATAGTGAATGCAGAGCGTATCAAGGTGAACTGAAGGCCATGTCTGGTTCCCTCTTGGAAAGAGAATGGAATGTAATTATCAGAATAGGATCCTATGTTCTTGTTTGGTTCACAGCCAACAAGCTCAAAATCTCAACAAAATTTAGTGATCTAAGGTATGGTCATGTTTGATTCACTCTTAGAAAGAGAATGGAATGTAATTCTTGGAATTGAATCCATGTTTCGTGATATTTTTGTATTTGAACAACGCGAATAAAATGGTATCTAATTTTAAGTATAAATTTTAGGATCACCATCACATTTTATTTAGTTATTTAAAAAACATATTTGAAATTGGATAGTTTGGATCTAGAGATTCATATCTATTTCCATGGCCATTCCCCATTTCCAAGAGACACCCAAACATAAGCTAGGCTAATATTCTACAGAACCATTTCCTTTTAAAAATAAGAGATAGGTCTAGATAATTCTTGGCAGATGCAATGAAATAATTGAAATTAAGGTAGAAAAAAGCTATAACTTAAACCAAGGGGTGACAATTTTCTTACAGAATTGCAACCATGTAATTATTAAAAAGAAAAAGAGTCGAGTAAATAAAAACACAGATATATAGTGACCTTAAAAACAACTGGAGTTCCTTTAAGCGAGCCTTGAGCTATTCTTCCTTCATAAAGCCTGCAAAATAACTGCCATGAATCGCATATCACCATCATCATGAGTAACAACAACTACTACTATCCCCTGCACATTTACTTCATCAAAATAATAAATTAATTAAGCCAGTTGATGCTCAATCATGAATGTAATATTCACAAAATGAATATGCACCTGATCTTTACTCCTCCTTCGCCCACATCCTGAACTTTGAGCAGCCCCATATTACCTGCTGCAGGTGATGATGAGTATTCCATATCCATCCCCGATTGGTACCCTGTGTAGCTGTGCCCAGTCAACAACAAAATATTAATTAATTACTTTGGTTGAATGATACTGAAGTCGCGTCGAGACGGCATCGTTATGCATTCGAATTTCAATCACAGTCAAATTAACCAAAAAAAATATTAATTTTGAAATAAGAACAATAAATTTATAGACTGAGGAAATTATAATGCCTGGTAACGTTCATGAATCCATAGCTGCCGATGAGCCTGCCGACCTCGAACGAGTCGGAACTGGTGATCAGACTCGCTCTGCATAGCCGACGCGAGCGAGTTCGACTCGGTGAGTTCAAACTGGCGGTCTTGTCTTGGAAGAGGGAGAGACAAGAAGAAGAGAAGCAATCGACTGCGGCGAGAAGCATGACTGCTTATTGTACGGTCGTACAGATCTCTGGTTCTGGTTTTTGTTATCTATTCTCGGTAATGGAAATGGCGCCAAGAAAGCAAGCCATGTCCATAGATAATAACGCCTCCACGTCAGCATTCAGAAAACGCAAGTTCTGTAGTACGACGACCCGATCAAACATTCCACGTGGCCACAAGCTCATGTCGCATCTCATTAATATTGTGTCGTTTAGCTTCCCCTTAGTTCAGATTTTAGAGCTAATGGCGTTTGGTTGGTAGAATTTTAAGAAAAAGTAATTTTAAAATATTGAATTTTGATATTTATTTTATTTTGAGAAAGTTGTATTTTTAGGACAGTTATATTTTTGGATATATTGATTTTACCTTTACTTTTTCATTTATATATAAAAGTATTTTTTTCATCTCATGAGGTGAAAAAATTATTTTTTATGATTATTAAAAATTATATAATTATATATTGATAAATATATTTTTAATTAATATAATATATAAAACATATATAATCTTATTTTTTACTTGCTAAACTAAAATTTATATATTTGTTTAAAATAATTCTAATTAAAATCAAGAATATAGATTATCATTCAATTTTAATTAAAATAATTATTAAACTGTAAAAAAATGAGTAATTAAATTATTTTTAAATTTTCTTAAATTTTTATTATCATAGAATATGTATTTTGAATTATTAATATGTTATAATTATTAAGTAATTTTTTAATATGAGAGAACAATTATTTAGTATTATTAAATAATATTTATTAATTATATTATACTATATTATTATTAAATTTTGTATGAACTTTAATTATAAATTATATTATTTAATAATAGTATATTTATTATATATTATAATTATATTTCATAAACTGATCGCTATGATAAATTTTATGGTATAAGATTTTCTATATTATTATTAATTAAATAAAAACAAGTAATTGCATTGAGGGTATATTAGTAATTTAGGTTAATTATTTTTGAATTATTCTATATATAAATTAAAAATATTAATTTTAAATTTCTTAAAAAATTTTATATTCGACCAAATACAAAAATCTTACATTTTTAGAATCACTTAACCATAAATTTACTTATTTAGAAAAATAATTATAAATAACAATTTTAAATTTCGGTAACTAAATATCCCCTAAAGGTAGGCATCAACATTGACTGGTTGGGTTGAAATTTTATAAAATCTATTATTAAAGATTTTTATGTTTCATAATTTGCATAGCTATTTGAATAGCTATTTTTTAATTGTTTTTCTTATATAATTTTGATTCGTTTTTCTTGTTTTATATTTACTGTTTAGTATATATTTGTTTCCCCTTCTTGAAAAGAGTAGTTGACGAAATCAACAATCTATGGGAGAAAATTAAATTTTAGATTTATGATTTGATGTGAACTTAACACTGATTGAAATAGGTTAATCAAATCTATTAGTATTTTAAATAATGATACGACTCCCACAAACAATACAATTATCAATTTAACATTTTTTAAAAAAGAAACAAATAAATTCAAAACATAAAAAAAATATATATATATATAGTGAACTAAATTGTGAGAGGTTCTTAAACGGTAATGGCGGTCTATTGGAAGGTTTTAAATGTAGATATTAGTGAAGTCCTTTCCAATTGGGACTCGGATCTTCAAGTTTCGATTTATAATTCTTATTTTTTAGATTTTTTTAATTTTTTATTTAAAAGTTATTTAAAATTTTTTATTTTTTTACTTTTTCTAATTTCATTTTTTTACTTATAATTTTTTCTTTTTAAGTTTTTAAATTTTCTCCTTAAGAAATTTTTTATATGGGAATTTAGAAATTTGTTAATATGATAGTTTTTTGTAATGTAATGTAAAAAAAATTACAATGTTTAATAAATAATAAATAATAATTTAAAATTAATTATAAGACTAAAATTAATAATTAATATATAATTATTTTGCCTTCTTAAAAAGGGCAAAATCAATAATTTATTAGAGAAAAATGAATTTTAAATTTGTGATTGATGTAAATCCTAACACCAGCTCAAATAGATAAATCAAATGCGTTAGCATTTTAAATAATGATACAACTTACATAAACAATACAGTCATCAATTCAAAATTAAAAAAATAAATTTGAAACGTGGAAAAACACAGTGAACTAAAGTACGAGAGATCCTAGAATGGTAACGGCTACCTATTGGAAGGTTTCGAATGTCATATCCAAAAAAATTTTAAGTAAGAAATTATAAAAATTAACTCCCATAAGAAATTAGAAAATTAACTCCCATATAAAAAAAAATTTAAGTAAAAAATTGAAAAAATCTAAAAAAAAAAAATTCAGAAAGCCAATATCATATAAAAAAATTTTGCATAGAAAATTAGAAAATCAAAAAAATAAATATTTCTAACAAAATTTTGAACAAAAATAAAAAATTCTAAAAAGTAAAAATTTTTAAAAAAACGAAAATATGAGTCTCAATGGGAATGAACTTCACTCATAGTTTTTGAGTTGGCATTGATATACTCTCTCTCTCTCTCTCTCTCTCTCTCTCTCTCTCTCTCTCTCTCTATATATATATATATATATATATATATTGAAATAATGAAATTCTATTTTTTATGTTATTATTAAAAAAGACAAAATGTAAAATAAAAAAAAAATGTAAACTAAATCAGTCAAATAAATGTGATCGTGAATGCTGGAATCTTGTTGCCCTGGGAGTGATTGATTGTTACCGGTTTCATCAACTTCATCGATCTGCTTAGTGTGCTTCGGCAAAATCGAAATAACATAGTTTGATATAACAACTACAATTCGGCTCGTGGGTTGGTTAACTCGGCAAGTCAAAAGCTTCATATTCATATGGCTAACCCAACCACTACAGCACCAGGGTCAGTAGAGAGTGGTGATGTCATTTGTGATGGCTCATCACAATCACTTTGGTGCTTAATTTAGATAAAGTTTTGAGAGTTGTTATAAAGTTGAAAGCTTGAGAATATAATTAAACAATGAATAAAACCCTAAAAAGCAATGTGCTTCAATTGTGTGATGATCATGAATATTTATATCTTCATTCTCTTTAGATCCTTCTCAGGCATGCCAAAATCGTATTTGCGATTTTATCATTATTTTCCTATGAAACTCAAAAAGGAGTGTACTATATAACTGTCTTAGTAGAACATTAATTTTATCTTTCAGTGAAATATGAACGATATGTTCGTTCATATATTTGGTCATTCAGGTGTTCTAGTATTTATACTTATGTTCCTGTTGATTTTCTCTTCAATTCACCTATTCAGCTATGATCACGTTCAATCTTTAAACCATTCAATCACTTGTTCCTCTAGAAATCCCTTAGAGATATGTGACAACTTTGTGAAGGATAGGTGTCCTGTAGCGTCCTTTTATAAGGCATTCAACAATATATATGTTATCAATAGTCCCCCTTAAAGGATTATAGTCTTAGTATTTATACCAATATTTGCCTTTGTTTTGTTGTACTATTTTTGAACAAAGATTTATTATATAGTGTTTTGTTGTACTATTTTTGAACAAAGATTTATTCTACAGAGTTCTCATATGGAGTGTGTTTGTCACTTCTTGAGTTGTCACATCACTTCTTGTTTCGCATTAATTATTGCAGCTTTAAATTTCATACACAGGTGTCTATTAAGTTTGGTAATTAATTGAGGCACGACCTTGGGTTTTCTTTTTGTAATATATAAGATGTTCTAATTCTTTTTGTCTCTTTCTTGTTACAATTTCCTTCTTTCTATTGCACATTTTCTTTTTGCTTTCTTCTTGCACGAGGTATTTTCTATGTTTGCTAATGCAGTATCTTCTTCTTTTAATCTCTATTGTTTTTCTATTTTCTTAGGGAAATAGCAGGATGTTTGGACAAGCTTTGGCAAAACTCTGGGAACATTCTTCAACGGTGACTAGGGATGACCTACAATTTTATCAAGGAATCTATCATATTCCTGAAGAATATAGGTTGTCAAGTTGCCTTGACAATTTTAGGGTCTCCTTTAGCTTAGATGAGAGGTCGATAATTATATATAAGGAGCAAATGGAGGTGGGTCTTAGGTTTTTCCTTCACCTTTTGTTTGTAGATTATATTTCTTTTTTCACCTTTCCTCTTACCCAGCTTCATCTGAACACCATTCGTATCCTCTACAACATTATTGAGATATGTCGTGTAAGGGGATTAGCCCCAAACACGACTCACATTACTTATTTATATAGTTTGACCTACAAGTCGAACGAGCCATTTTCATCCTTAACCGCAAAGGCCAAAACAAAAATGGTTTATGGTCTCTCTTCGAAGGACTTGATGGACAAGTTCTTTGTGATTTCCCATTCTTGTGTTCAACCATCTTTCCCGGGCGTTCTTTGACAAATTGGTGACCTTAAATGAGGATGTAAATCAAGGTGATCGTGACAAGTTATTTGAGATTGTCTCAAACTGCTTTGAGGTCTAGCCTTTTTGGAGGAATACATTTGATGATTTGCTCACTATGGATTGTTTCCTGTGGAAACCTTCCAAAATCATTAAAGAGGGGAAACTAGTCAAATGAAGAGGTGATCGAGGCCGAGGCCGTGGCTAAACCTGCTGAAGAGTCACCTTAGTCTTCAGCCTCTTGTTAGGAGAGGTACTAACTTGTTTTATTCTTATTTTACTGCTACGTACTAAAAATTTTATGGTGCAAGAAAATGAAGTTTTTGAATACTATGCACATTGATCTAAATGACACTAAGATCATCCTAATGGATGATGTTACAATGTTCACAGATAGGCCGAAGGAGTAGTAGCTAAGGCTCTGCTCCTATTATTGTATCTGACTCCGCCACAGGCACTTCAAATGTTGGCCTTGTTGTGGAACCTTCCTCGAACATCCTAGTTGTTGAGGTTTTGGGTCCTTCTCCTTCCAATGAAGGTAAAGGCAAAGAGGTGGTGGACGAGATGGAGTAAAGAAAAAGGAAAATGACGGGTGAGACCGACTCTTCAACCATGGCTAATGATAGAAGCGAGGAACAAAGGGTGGTGTTCGATCGTAGGCCCTTTTTTTACTTAGCCCTAAATTGTTTGGTCTGAGCATGGTAGGTTTGGATCATGATTTGGTCATCTATGCCAAATTTCTATAGTTGTCAGATTTGGAAGAGGATCGCCAAGATTGGACAAACCTGTCATTGGCGAACGTTGCGAGGGCCAGTTCCAGGTATTTGTTGAAGGGGCTACAGGCCTTTAATGAAACTCAAAGGTGCAAAGTCATAGTATAGGCCTTATTTGTTGTGAGTATCGAACCTTCCTTTATTTATTCATTATTTTTGTGTTCACTTGTATTAAAATTTTTATTCATCTATTGAACAGGAAACCGAGGGCAAACTTGTGGAGGCTCAAAAAAAATGAGGAGGATGATTGCCCGCTTTAACGTGGAAAAAAAGAAAAATGAGGATTGGGATAGTGCAGAGTTAAATCAGACTTGTGTTTCTTATAGTGAGAAAATGAAAACGCAAGACACCAAAATCATCCGCCTAGTGTTGGGGAAGGCTTGGGAGGTTGAGACTTCGGATATATGCTCATTTGTCCTGAAGGAGTATGCACATGCGGTAAAAAAGGGTTTTAAGGGAGGTTCACCCGGGCATCAATCTATCTAAGCTAAAGGAGATAAACTTCGATGAGCTAAGCAATGTGTGCGATACTTATTATAAGAATAACATAGGCGGTGTGTTGGCCTTTGATACGCCCTTTCCTTATGTTCGGTTTGAAGTCAATGAGGAAAATAGGATGACCCGAGTGATCACCACAATTGGATCTGCTGAGACCTCTCTTCCTGATATTACTCTGTCTACTTTTGCCTTAGGGCTTGAAGAGGGAGCCATTGTTCTTGTTCTGCAGATTAAGAAACTCTTTGATCCTCCTATGAAGAGGACTGAGCCTTCCTCTAGTCTTCCTCAAGCTACTGATAATAAGGCTCCTATTGTAGAAAATGCCCCTAATTTGATCCTCCAGCTTTGTAACCTTTTTGTCTTTTCTACTTCTCCAACGAATATATATTTAATAACAAATTTTCATGTTTTTCTCATTCTACTCTTGTACCATTTTTTGCTTTCATGCATAAAGAATATAAAAACATGAAATAATTTTTAAAGGGCCAATCCTCTATATTAAGCAAACTTGAGTATTGTGCTGACTAAACCTCTTACACTTTCCTAATCCTTTTAAGCATGCCTAAGTTACTTGCGCATATGATTATTTTTTAAGCGAACAAGTCAATTTTATTAACTAGAGGTTTAATTGAACCTCTAGATTTCGATTTCAATGGATGAACCGGGCCCTCATGATAATTTATGACTTTTATGGTTAGTCGAGCTTTTTATTGGGTGATCCAAACTCTTAGGCAAGTTTACGGCTTTAAACGTTAGTCGAACCTTTGAATACTTTGAAAATTTTATGGTTTTATAGGGCGAATAGAACCCTCAAAAATTTTATGATTTTAAAGATTAGCCGAACATTTATACTTCAAAATTTTTTAGGTTATTATTAGGTGAACCAAACCCTTAAATATTTTATGACTCTAAGGTTAGTCGAACCTTTATACTTTGAAATTTTTATAATTTTATTGGGTGAACCATTAGACATTTTATAGATTTAAATGTTAGTTGAATAATTATGCTTCAGAATTTTTATGGTTTTATTGGGGAAACTGAATCCTCGGACATTTTATGGCTTTAAAGGTAAGTGGACCTTTATACTTAAGAATTTTTATGAATCCGTAGCTGCCGATGAGCTTGCCAACCTCGAACGAGTCGAAACTAGTGATTGGACTCGTTGTGCATAGCCGACACAGGCGAGTTCAACTTGGTGAGTTCAAACTAGCGATATTGTCTGGGAAAAGAGATAGACAAGAAGAAGAGAAGCAATCGACTAAGGCGAGAAGCATGACTTCTTATTCTATGGTTGTATAGATCTCTAGTTCTGGTTTTTATTATCTATTATTGATGATGGAAATGGTGCCAAGGAAGCAAGCCATGACCATAGATAATCACGCCTCCGTGTCAGCATTCAGAAAACCCAGGTTCTGTAGCACGACGACCCGATCAAACATTCTACTTGGCCATACACTCATGTCACATCCCATTAATACCGTGTCGTTTGAGTCCCTTTTCGTTGAACTTTTAGAGGTAGGGGTGAGCAAAACCAGACCGAAGAGAAAAATTCGATCGAATCGAGCCGATTCGGTTCAGTTCAATTTAATCTTTTAATAAAATCAATTTATTCGGTTATATTTTTAAAAAATTTAGTTTTCGGTTTGGTTTTTTAGATAGAAAATCAAAAAACTGAAGTAATAAATAAATCAATCCAATTTGAATTGAACTAAGTTTAAAATACATACAATTTAATTGAAATAAATAGAACCGAGCTAAACTTTTAAAAGATCAATTAGGTTTGGTTTAATTTATAGACACATAAATTTTAGTTTAATCGGTTTAATTAATTCAATTTATTCAAAAATTTTGATTCAATTACAAATATAAAAATTTAATTTATTAAAATTTGATAAAAAATCGAACCGAACGAATCACTCGTTGCTCACCCCTAAAAGTAGGCACCAACATTGACTGGTTCAGTTGAAATTTTACAAAATCTATTATTAAAGATTTTTATGCTTCATAATTTATGTAGGTATTTGAATACTTAATTTTGAATTGTTTTTCTTATATAATATTTAATTTTGATTCGTTTTTCTTGTTTTATATTCACTAACTAGTATATATTTGTTTCCTTTCTTGAAAGTTTGACGAAATGAACAATATATGAGAGAAAAATATATTTTAAATTTATGATTTAATGTGAACCTAGCAGTGATTGAAATAGGTTAATCAAATCTATTAGCATTTTAAATAATGATACAATTCCCACAAAAAATACAATAATCAATTTAAAATTTTAAAAAAAACAAATAAATTCAAAACATAAAAAAAAAAAAAAAAAAAAAACAGTGAACTAAAGTATGAGAGATCCTAGAACAGTAATGACTATCTATTGGAAGCTTTTAAACGTAAATATAAGTGAAGTCCCTTTCCGTTGAGACTCAAATCTTCGATTTCTTATTTATAATTTTTTCTTTTTAAGTTTTTTTTAATTTTTATTTAAAAAATTTAATTTTTTTAAAATTTTAAAATTTCATATTTTTTAAAGATTTTTCTTTTTAGTTTTTTAATTTTCTACTTAAAAAGTTTTTCATATGGAAGTTAATGTTTCTAAATTTTATTTAGAAATTTTTTAATATGATAGTTATTTCTAATATTATGTAAAAAAAATGAAAAACTGTATTATATATAATGTTTAATAAATGACAAATAATAATTTAAAATTAACTATAAGACTAAAATTAATAATTAATATATAATTATTTTGCTTTCTTAAAATGGGCAAAATCAATAATTTATGAGAGAAAAAAGAAATTTAAATTTGTGATTTGATGTAAATCCTAACCCCAGCTCAAATAGATTAATCAAATAAATCAATATAACCTCATATGACTTGCTACATATTTAATCACTACTTGAAATGTAATTAGATTTAAAGGTAGAATATTTGGTGACAGTTTGATATATAAGCAACCGTAATAATTTCAAGTCCAATGATTGTTATTACAACTATTACATAAGAGATTCTCTTTGAGGGTCGATCAAATTCTTCAATAACAAAAATCGATACGTTTATTTTTACATGATTGGTTAATAAGATCACTACTTTCAGAATAAAAAGACACAATATATGCTTAGCTTATCCATTATATAAATGCCGATTCTTTATATAACTATGACTAGGGATATTTAAAAATAATATCAATATTTTCATTATCATATTTGCACGATACATATTTTCCAGACTTTCATCAACTGACATTTTCTTAATAGAATAATAACAGATAAAATAATGCCACTTATTAACGTACGAATAATGGATTATTTTATATATATATATATATATATATATAGTCCATTTATTTCATGAAAAATATTTTCATTTATGTATGATGAACTAAAAAAATTGATTAGTAATATTTATTTTAAAAAATTATTTTTTAAATTTTAATAAATGTATTTTAAATAAAAAAGAGTGTATAAAATATATATATATATATATTTATTATTATCAATCATATTTGATTATCGATATTTCTTATTAATTATCATTGGCTGATGGTAATCATTGATAATAAATAAAATTCATAAAATTTTAATTTTAAGATATTTTTATATATTAAATAATAAATAATATAATAAAAAATATGTATAATTAAAATTTTATTATAACTTTATAAATTAAAAGTTAATATTTTTATAATATATTTTAAATAGTGAAAATATATATTTTGTAAACTTTTTTAAAAATAAATTATTTTTTACGAAACAACTGAAACCTGTTAAATTTTTTCCATCTGTATTTCTTGCAAGCCGAAGGAAGCGACACGCTGCTCGGCGTCAATGCTCAGAGCTTCATAAAAAAATCAATAGTTTATTGGGGCGAAAAACAAATTGGCACGTGTCGGTATTAGCCGGCATCTGAAACCCTCCTCAATCTTGACCGTACGGACTCTCCCCAATCCAAGTCTCTGTCTTCTATCTCACTCTTTGCTCTATGCGAACCCATAAGCCCTTTGCTCTTTGTGAACCCATAAACCTTTCCTTTTTAACAACACAAGAATTCGATTATTATTATTACGATTAGGATTTAGTTAAGAGGATGGAATCGGGGAACAATACGGTGCCGCCGTTTTTGAGCAAGACATACGATATGGTGGACGACGCGGGGACCGATTCCGTGGTGTCGTGGAGTAGCAGCGGAAACAGTTTTGTGGTGTGGAACGTGCCGGAGTTTCAAAAGGACCTATTGCCAAAGTATTTCAAGCACAGCAACTTCTCTAGCTTTGTCCGCCAGTTGAATACTTATGTCGGTACTCCTTCCTTCCTTTAATTTGTTGATTCATTGATTGAATTGAGGTTTCCTTTTTATATCTACTTGTTATTAGGGTTTCCTTTTACTGCTGGAATTTTAGGTCATATAAGTATTTGATAAAGATGCAATATGTATGTAGTTTGGAGGTTGTTTGCTCACTGTTGATTTAAGTAAAAATTTTCCTGTTTACGTTGATCTGAGAAATTACAGGATTTAAGTAAAAATTTTCCTGTTTATGTTGATCTGAGAAATTACAGGAAAGTAGCTTGGTTGCTCATTTTTGCTCATGGACAATCCATTGTCTTATTTTTACGTGGCTCGTGTCAAGATTGATTTGGGATAATCATGCATTGTTCAATGATAAGCATCGATTTATTGTTAGGTGGCACATAGGAATTCAATTTTTTGTAATTGATTTTTTTTTTATCGTTCGTCTTGATCACTTTGTTTTTTATATGGTGTTTTTCCCCCCTTAGTTATATAGCATTTGGTGGTGGTGGTGGTGGGGGAATTATCAATTAATTGATATCTCGAATGCATTGGATTTTCTTAGTAATAGATAATATGTGAATATTGTGTTTGAGGATGAGGGGAAGTATGGGATCATGCTTCCTCTAATTAGCTTTTCTGAATGCACTGGTTTTAGTGGTGGTTAGTTTGTTGTAATAGATGATATTTGCTACAAAAAATAAAACTGAAGGTTGCCTGTTTTTGGGGAATGGATGAGACAAAGCTAATATAGTCCGGGTTATTTCTATAGTTAGGAGAGCACAATCTGATGACAAGGAATGTCCATAGCCTTTTTAAACCTTCTGATGTTTACTTGAAGGACAGAAATGTGCATTTTGTTAACTTTGGTTGCTTCAGTTACATGAGGACCTCCAGTGGCTCTTTTCTGTGCATGGTAGATTACCCTGATAGGTTCTTCTATGTAGACATGGTTTTTGTGATGTCTTCATTTTTATGCTTGATAGGTTGAAACGTCGTGTCTTTCCACAAAAAAGGTGAAAAATGATCAATGTTTATTTTGGGAACTAGGATAGATTCAATAGTCTGTGAACCTTTTTGTTTTCAAGGCAAGCTTTATTGCATTCTGTGGACTTGTTTAGGTTACGCAATTCAGTTCCCAAGTCCCTTTTCTCCTGGGCTATCCCATTTTAACTACCCAAGCCCACAAGGTTTTCTCCTTTAATTTTTCTCTATATGTATTGTCATCTCATTTATTTTTATTGAGACGATACTTACAAGCTCTTGTTTTTATGAAAAATATTTTCACTTTTTATATGGAGCATTTTATTAGCTTTTTGTTTCACCGTAAATTTTTAATGACTCAGAACCAGCCTCCATGCTTGTCAAATTGCACTTTGTTGACTCGAAATTCATCCACATCACCTATTAACCATTGTGCTGAAACTTGCAGGTTAAATTACACTTTGATCGGGTATACTTGACCAATGTAGGGTTTACTTGGAAGTGTTTTGATAAGTGCATTGGTGTTGTGAGTTAAACTGATAGTTAACAAGTCTAATCTTCATATTGTAAGTGCCCTATGAAATCACTTGAAATTGAATGTTTGAGTTTTTATTTTCATCTGTATTATTTAAGCAATTGGCTATGAATCCATTCAGATGGAAATAACATGGCTCTGTCTCTTTCCCTCCAATCCCCCTCCCTGCAAAACTTCCCAGTTCCACTCCAAATTTATTGACAAGTTATACAGAGCACCTTGTTCTAACATTTGATGGGGGCCTATCTGCTAAATTTATGAATAAGGCCCACTTGATTGTGAGTGATCACTCTGTAATTTTCACCTTTTCTCTTGCATGCGCATGTGTTGGCGGAAAGGGTGTTTGGGGAAGTGCAAATAGAGGCCATGTTTGACTGTTGAAGTGGAGTTTGGATCCTGGATAGTTCAGGGTAGTGATAGAGTATTCTGATGGTTCAACTTGGAGTTTCTGCGGTTTTGTGTAATGAACATCTTTTTTCCCTTTCAATTTTGTTTGGTCTTCCCGTTGTTATGAAATATCTGAACTTGTAAAATATCATGTTCTAACTTCTCATTTCCATAACTGGAATTGTGAAGCTTGTTTTGAGTGTTATAACAACTAAATGTTTGTGTTCTTAGTAGAATTTTAAATGAAGCCCATAAATGATGAGAGAATGCAAATTTGTTAATTTTTTCTTCAGACCATACCAGGGAAATGCATCTTAAAATAACAGACAGTCTGCAGGATTTATGGAGTTAATTAAGTAAATTACAGAATGTGCTGACACATTCGTATGCCTCTTCCAGCTTCAGAAGGTTAAAATATCCATCTAGTTTCTGTTACTGCCTTCCTTATTATAATAACCATCTGGTCTCTGTTACTCTCTAAGCCATAAAATTGAGTTTTATTTTATGCCTTGCTATCAGGCAGGATGACTAATGGATTGTTTTTCGTTTTATTTATTATTTTGATCATTTGCTTATAGTTGCAGAAGAGGTTGAATGCAACTACATTTATCATGTGAACAAATAAATTCAGCATCTGTTAGGTGTTCAGACCTTGGATTGTGCTTGTTGCATTTCTGGCTTTCTACATTAAAAAAAAATCTTGATTATAATGATCAATTTTGATAGTAAAGGCTACATTATTCATATTGAATAGGGCTTCAGGAAGGTTGATCCGGATCGCTTTGAATTTGCAAATGAGGGTTTCTTAAGAGGGCAAAAGCATCTTTTGAAGAGTATATCTAGAAAAAAGCCTCTCCATGTACAGGGGAATCAACCATCTCAAGTTCAAAGCTCTAAAGTTGCAGCATGTGTTGAAGTTGGGAAGTTTGGACTAGAGGAAGAGGTTGAAAGACTCAAAAGGGACAAGAACGTGCTTATGCAGGAACTTGTTAGGTTGAGGCATCAACAGCAAGCTACAGATAACCAGTTGCAAAGTGTGGGGCAACGTGTTCAGGTAATGGAGCAGCGGCAACAACAAATGATGTCATTCCTCGCAAAGGCCATGCAAAGTCCAGGCTTCTTAAATCAGCTTGTGCAGCAGAATAATGAAAGCACCAGGCGTATTACTGGGAGCACGAAAAAGAGGAGACTTCCTGGACAGGAGGAAGAATATTTGGCAGACAAAGCTGGCAGTAATTCTCCGGATGGACAAATTGTGAAATTCCACTCTTCAATGAACGAAGCAGCAAAAGCAATGTTGCACCAGATCCTGAAGATGAATTCATCATCTAGACTGGAACCATCAATAAACAGCTCTGGTCCTTTCCTGATTGGTAATGTTCCTTCGTCTGGTGCATTAGACAGCAACAGCACTTCTAGCTGTATCTCAGAATTGACGCTTCCAGATGTTCCACCAGCTTCTGGGCCGTCATTTTTCCCTGTTGAGTCACAGTTTTCTGTCGGTCATCCATCAAATGCCATTTCTGACGTCCATTCTTCATCTTCTACGGTAACTGACCCTGTTCAAACAGATCGTATTGCTGAGATGGAAGTGCATAATGGTGGCCAAGATACAATTCTACCTAATTTCCCTGAGAGACAAGGCATTGCACCAGAAATCTCCATTGAAATTCCAAATGTAAATTTTGTGGGTTCTGAGACTAGGAATGAAGAAAACATCAATCCAATGTCATCTGTCCTGGATGTGCCAATGTCCTTAGAAAGTGATGCTTTTTCTCCTAATCATGACACAGAGGCCTTGATGGATGGCATCTCTAAGCTTCCGGGTATTAATGATGTGTTCTGGGAACAGTTTCTTACAGCAAGCCCACTCACAGGAGAGACAGATGAAATTAATTCAAGCTCACCACAGAGTTACATGACCAGAGAGCAAGAATTACAATCATCGCCAAAGAGTGGCTGGGACAATATTCAACATATGAATCATCTCACTGAGCAAATGGAGCTCCTTGCATCAGAAGGCAGGATGAGATGAATTTTCACCAATCATACCTTAGTTTCTTGCAATCAAAGGTAAAATTTTAAACCACCATTTACAATGATAAGCTGGATTCTATCGCGTCTTTCGCTGTGGCACAATTTGGTGGTATAACAAAGTCCTAGTTTCAGATTTCCAGCCTTGAATCAGCCTGTTTCTGCATAGGTATTATAGGGTCTGTTCTGTTGTTCCTTTGAGGGATTGGCCATGGAAGAAAAATATTTTGTCCTATGCAATTCCAAATGTATATGTACAGTTTTCATAAAAAATTGCTCCAAAATATACAGAGTTTAATATTTAATTAGTATCAAATATTACATTTTCACCTTAATACTTTCCAACCATTGAAAATGTTTGTGGAGAAAACAAGTGTTTTTTTTTTTTTTTTACAACTTCTCTGACTTGTTTTCATCCTCTGAACTAATTTATTTTTCTGATCTGCCGTCTACTGGAAATGCATACGGTTCCCAGGTACTAATTGATCCTTGTCTGGATCAATTTATTTTTTGAGATCTGTTGTCTGCTGGGAATGCATATGCTTCCAAATTACAAAGTTGAGTCTGTGATGGTAATTTAATTAGAGAAATATGTTATTGTTTTCAGAAGCATATTTTCTGATTTTTGCAGCGTTGCAGTTCTGCATTGCTGAGCAGACAAAAAGCTTTTGTTCAAAGAGGACGGGAAGACAATATTCAAGTTTTAACAAACTTACCTTTGCTTTTATCATGTGTACTAATGATGATTGTCGTCTCTGCTTGGTTATGGCTGAAGGTTCTAGTGAATAATATGATGGAGTGGTTTTTCATAAAAGAGGAATGGGAATGTAAATGCCTAACGGTATTTCTACTAAGATAAATCCTAGCAAAAACCATTTATTAACACTTGTCTTCAACAGTGATCAATTGATTGGTTCATACTATGATTCGATTAATATTTAAACTTAAAAAAATTGGGTCCGAAAATTGATTTTGTTTGATGTGTTATACTATGCTACATAACACAATAGATAATATTTAAATTGTTAAGATTAAAAAAAAATGATATGGATCAATTAAACGGTGAGTGTTGAAAGAGAGTGCTAGTGAACGTCTCTTCTTAGCATTTTTCTTTTATTAATTCTAAATTAACAAGAAATTAATGGCGCGGATTTTGTCTTTCTAGTGTGTTGGAAACAGGCAGGGAGCATTTTTGTTGATTAAAATTACAAAATTTTTAAGTTATGAAATGTGCTTTAGCTAGTTAAAAAAGTAGTTTAGTTAGCTCGAGTTAATTTAATAGTTATTTAAACTTGAAATTTTGTCCAAATTAATTTTTAACTTTTAAAACTCATTTTTTTAAAAAAAATTATTCCATTCCATCATCATATTCATATATTCCATAAAATATAAAAAGGCATTGCATAACAATTTCCTGTCATTTTACAAATGCAAAGAAAAGACAAAAGTTGAATGAATGCGATGAGGCCAACAACGGGTGCTTTGGGTCAGTATGGACACTTTGGAATGGTAATTAAGTATCTATTGGTGCGCCCCGGTAACTTCCGGGTACGTAGCAAGGCAATTTCCATCTCTCTCCTTCTGATCGTCAAATTCGTACTTTGTCAGGGAATAACTAACGCGGTTTGACTGCACTTTTTCTCGAGCAGGCTTAAGATCTAAGACTTCTATCACGTATTATATATTTATATTTATACACACACTATGAAACAAAAAAATTTTTGGTTAGTTAAGTTTTTTCAGAAATATTTTTTATTTCTTTATTTTTCATTTTTTTTTTATCTTTTATAAGTTTTTTAAAAAATATCATTTTTCGATATTTATTTCTATAGTACATATTTACACATTTTTGTTTTCATATAACAGTGTTTATATATATATATATTCTTTTATTATAAAATTAACCCCCTAAAAGCCTCACTCCTTATAAATTTCTCAAAAAATTACTCTTACAAAAGCAATTTGAACCTAATTTTGTACTTTTTTAATAAAAAAAAAAAATTTTAGCCTTTCTTAATAACCAACTTTATTATTCATAACTAATGACTATATCAAAATTTTTTTTTATAAGTTTAAATACGTTGTTAATTGATTTATTATGTTTGGGAATGTCCTTAGTTATAAATACTCAAAATTACATCGATAAAATTGAAAATCATCAAATAGTTTGATTCAGTTCAATATTAAAAATTGATTAATAAAAATCAGTTAAAATTAAAAAATTGATCAAAATTGAAAAATAAATAAAAATCAAAAATCAATTTAAATTGGTTCAATCTAAAACTATATAATTTTGTGAAAATTTTAAAATTTCTAAACATTATACTATTATGCATAAAATTTAAATATTAAAAATATTTTTATTACTTTATCATATTATATATTTTTTAATTTTAAATACAATTTATTTATATTTTTTAAAAAAATTGACCCATCAAACTTAATTAATCAAATTAATTGAGCTGAACGAATCAAAAATTAATCAATTGATGTCTAATTTTTTAAAAAATAGATAAATATACACTTGTTTAGGACTTGCAAACCTTGATTATGCATTATAACTAAGAGATGTCATTTTTGAACTAGTTAATGACAATTATCCATTATAGAGAAATTAACATTCACAAATCATAGGAATTTTCTATATGTATTTTTAAATTTCAGGTGAGTGGAATAATTTTATCAAGATAGCGGACCCCACTTTCTTGAGGAGGAAGTTAGGGAAATTATAGTCATGATAACCTCTGCTTTTTCTACAGACATTAGCTTGTGTTTGAGGCAGAGACTTATGTTTTATGTATATAAATATGCATCCTTATTTTTGTTGACACTCACACCTCAGTTGCTCACTTGTTCCTTGTTTCTTTCTTGTATGCAAGTTTCACTTTTAAATATCATTTTCTTTTAGGTTTCTGACTTCTTTTTTAGGAAGAGGAATGAAATATATGATTCTTAGTGAGTGAGACATAATATTCGTACTCTTCATGTTGTTTGTTCTTTCTTCTTCTTGTTATTGAAAATTCATAATACAATTCTTGCAGATACAAATATAGATAGTGATCACTTACAAAAGATGGCAAGCCCAGTACCACCTGGTGAAGGATTGAGTCGCCCACATGACGATGAACTAGTTTCCCACCTCATATATAAGGTACATGGCTTTGATGATCCAAGAATACCAGTCATTAATATCTACGATTTTGATCCCTGGGAATTACCTTGTAAGTGAATTTTTTTTTTTCTTTTTCGTTGTATGTTATTATAAATATTTATATTCTGTAGTATATATTATATATTGTATGTTGTGTAGCTCTTGCAAGAGTAAATTCAAAAGACAAAGAGTGGTATTTCTTTTGTCTTCAACGTAACAAAGGAGACAGCAGAATTACCAAAACTGGGCAATGGAAAGTTACCAGCAGGATTCGCAAAGTTAACTATAAAGGAGAAATGATTGCTACAAAAACATACTTGGTTTTCATCAAAGGTCGTTCTCCTAATGGGGAACGAACCAAATGGATAATACATGAACTTAACCTACCAAATCAACAGGTAAATTGTATACTTTTTGTAAAGTTTGAGCTATATAAGTTTTCCTCAACTTTGTCTTGTACTACATGTAGGGACCTTGTGTTCTCTGTAAGGTAATGGATAGGTCGGATGATGATGGAAACATACCGAACTACTATAGTGAGAGTTACAAGGGTGGCAATATTACCACTCCTTGGTATGATCAGATGACTAGATACTCAACCACTCCTTGGTATGATCAGATGACTAGTTACTCAACCACTGATGCTGGTGAATTGAGCAGGTTCCTTGAAAATCAAACAATAGGTTCAGTAATTACACAACAGGTGAAAAATGAATTTGCCATATTCATATAAGGCATATGAAGAAAATCAATAAATTATATATCTAGAACTAACAGTTACTTTGTTCTACAGTTGGGTTGTGAACTACCACCATATCCTGGAGCAGTCTGTGGCTGGGATGAGAGGAATTACAGCCTCAATTATCCATTAGAGCTGCCTATGCAAGCACAGCAGAAACTCTATGATGATAATACGGGCATTCCCGTATCCTTAACCCAAGAAGACCAGGTGCTTGGCCCCGCACCTCTTGGTCCTTGGGATCGTACTTCATTCTACTAAACATAGCTTACAATAGCAAGGAAGGAGGTCTTCTCAAACTCCAAATTGCGTTGATGTTAAGCAGTTTAGTATGCTAGATAATTAGGAGAGTGCAGCTATGATCTTTGATACCTGCATGTATGTCTAGTTTCCAGCTGTTTTCTTATCTGTTTTTAAGTTTTATTCTATGAGCTTGCTATCTCCCCTGTTCTGGAGATGCCAAATTAGACTTTTTTTTTTTTTTTTATGAGTGTGAATGTTTCATACAAGCAGCCGGAGCTATTTGCCAGCATGCTGGTATGGATCACCAATCCATGATACGAACAGAGGGAAATGTCAGAATTAGCATATGCAGAGGGTGTGAGTTAGATGCTTTCTGGCAATTCAAGTGGTATGCTCCAATTGTAGTTTCAAGTCTATTTATGTGCAATCAAACACTTTGTTCCAAATGCTTCTTGTACCTTTATATTCCTGAGTTCTAAATATGTTGATTGAAGACTTAATTCTAGCCAATTCTTGAGATGATGATGATGATGTTAAAAATATTCACCCTAATGAATTACGGAATTAATTAATGTTAGAATTCCTACTTATGGGCTTTTTTTTATTTACAACTAGTCAATTTGACGTGATGCAAGTAAAATTCATGTAATTATCTGGCATTATGTAATTCATCTTTCAGATTGCAGATTTGTTGAGTACTAAGTAGTGTAGTATCATAAGCAACAAAAGCAAAATTCCTCAAACTGATAAACATAATACATTACATGATTAAAAATATCCATCTATATACATATGGAATGCCTGTGATTGAGCATTAACTTTTATAAAATAAACTACGTGACTTGAAGCATTCGTACTTCAACAACAAAGATAACCTACAAAAAAATATATTGACAAGAGCAATCGATCAATAGTATGGCCTGCTGTTGCAGGAGCAAACCCACTTGTCTCTAACCCAGTCTTGATGAGGCCTCAACCTTGAAACATGATAAGGAATCTCATCACCAGTGATTTCAAAGTAGACGAAGTAACTGTCAAACCCTTGTTTGCCGGTAATCTTGCCTAGCCATCAGCAATCGTTGTCAAAAGCATCAACCTTGTCCATTATAGTAAACAACCCAGAAGCTAGAGTTGGCATCGTTCGTCGCGGCGGGATTTCGTCGGCAGGGACAGCCTCTAACAAAGGCCCTTCAGGTTCTTGTACTGAACTGCATAAAAGTCGGCATCAAGGCGTTTGAGAACGGTAGCTTCATAGGAGGAACCAACAAATCCTTGTTCCTTGCTGCATACTTCCACCTTGTCTCCTTTGTTAAATCCCATTTGTTTGAATACAATAATTGATGGAAACTCCGTTACAAAAAAACAATTTGTTGCAAAAGTATCACTGTGGACGTGCATATACAGAGTTTTGGGTTTGGTCCCCTAATAGGAGTCATATTAAGAAATTAAAATGAAGTTGAGATCCATATCCCATATGGATTTTGTCAAAGCTTGCATTGTCGGTTCATCATAAAATTTTAAAATTACATGCTGATGTAGGAGCTTCCAGAATGCTTGTTCTCCGTTCCATGGGCAACACCAAGCAGCCAATCACATAAAAAATATGAAACAAAATTAAGTGAAGTGAGTGTCAAAGCAGAGTGAGAATACTTAAGTGTACCATTTGCAATTTTACTTTTTTGGATCCCAATTTTAGTTTGGTATCATAACCTCGCAAAATAATAATTACTTTCATAAGAGTTGATGGTTTATTTATCACTGCATCGCGGTGGCGCCATATCAGCCTAAGGTCTCTTGTGTATATATATATATATTGCAATCTTATAAATATTTATATTTTATGGTGAGGTATGTTGTATTATCAATAAAATAAATAAACTATATTCTAACTCTAATAATAAAATTTAATTCATGTTCTAAAACCCAAAAATCCAAAAGTAAAATCTAAGAAAAATATTAATGAATAAAATTTACAAAACAAAAGAAAAAATTTTAAAATAAAACTCAATATTACAGACTCTTTGTCCCTTTTATTATTCTCAGCTCCAAAGATGAAAATGACCATTTTCTTCTCGTTTGATTTCCACACTGAAAAGTTTTATTTTCTTCTCATTATTATTACTGAAGAGTATTCCTTTTCTAGTGTTGAGTAAACTTAACGTGTTTTTATGTTTTATTGTAAATTGTTAACTTTTTTTATTCGGATTGTATTTTAGTGTTTTATTTGTTACTCTTGTAAATTTATGTCTCATCAATGAAATATCGGTTCATTTAAAAAAAAAAAAAAATTCCTCGCCGAAAACAAGTTGCACCAAGAAAACCAGTGGCCCCGTTTTTCCTCTTCTGCTGAACCTTCTATATGCCATAACCTTTGTCAAAAATCCTCTTTAATCCTTTTCTCTTTTCTTTTCTTTTGCTCTCTGACTCTTTGTTTGAAAAGGGGAGAAAATTAAGGAAAGAAAACCTAAAGAAGAAAAAGGATGAAGAATAAAATTTTCACTTGTTTAGTAATAATGTAAAAAAAAAAAGAAAAAAGAAATGGGTTGTAAACAGTAAAACTTCCCCTAAGCCCATAAATTTTCATCCCCCATTTTTTGAGAGAAAGATTGGAGAAAGAAACTTTATCAATTAAAATTACAAATATGCCCATAAAACTTGTTTTTGTTTTCCTATTTAAAGCAATACTATATTTATGGTTCATAACAGGGCAAGGTCCGCTTGTCCAGGACTCACCCTACTATTAATAGATGCATTATTATGATCAATTATTTTAAATTATTTAATAATTTTAAAATTTAGTATAAATAATTATAAATTTCAATTTTATTTTATTTTGTTTAATTAGTTAATTTTAAATTTTATTTATTTCTCCTGTAAACTTAAAAAAAATAGCGTTCAAATATTGATTTTGTTTGATATGTTACACTATGCTACATAACACAATAGATAATATTTAAATTATTAAGATTAAAAAAAATGATATGGATCAATTAAATGGTGAGTGTTGAAAAAGAGTTGAACGTCTCTTATTGTTCTTATATTAATTCTAAATTAACAAGAAATTGATGGAGCGGGTTTGTCTTTCTAGTGTGTTGGAAAAATGCTGGGAGGCATTTTTGTTGATTAAAATTACAAAATTTTTAAGTTACTAAATGTGCTTATGTAGTTAAAAAAAAGTGGTTTAGTTAGCTCGAGTTAATTTAATAGTTATTTAAACTTGAAATTTTGTCAAATTTAATTTTTAACTTTTAAAACTCATTTTTTTAAAAAAAATATTATTAATAAATAAAGAGAATTATTATTTCCTCTTTGTTTGCCTAAAAATTGTAATTGGGCATAGCAATGCTAAACATGCTTTTGATTTATTCATAGATACTTCTAAAAGACATCAAAGGTATTATCTTTGTAGCCTATGGATTCATTACTCGTGATATAGACATTAATTGCTTTAAATAATATATAAAGGCATTTTAGGTAATTTATATGAAATTGCACATTTCCTTTATCATTTTTTTATTAATAACTTTGGGTTGGATTGGTTTTCGTGTTGCTGAAGAAAAAAAAATTGGTTTCATTTGCATTCCATCATCATATTCATATATTCCATAAAGGCATTGCATAACAACTTCCTGTCATTTTACAAATGCCAAGAGAAAAGACAAAAGTTGAATGAATATGATGAGGCCAACAACCAGTTCTTTGGGTCAGTATGTATGCAGAGCAACGACACAGGAGACCTGCCACTCCATCTCAACCCTTTTATGTCGTTTGCACTGTTATTATATTATAATATCATAATTAATAATTCATTTTATTAAATTATATAAAATTAAATATAATTAAAATAAATATAAATTATTATTTATTATTAAATTATATTACATTTTTTAATAATATTATAAAAAAACGTTATTGCAAACTTTATAATTGGTGGGGCCTGGTAACTTCTGTGTATCCATCTTTCTCTCTCTGATCGTCAAATTCCGACGTGTTAAGGGAATAACTAACGCGGTTTGACTGCACTTTTTCTCGCGCAGGGTTAAGACCCAAGACGTCTGTCACGTATATTCTCTCTATGTATATCATTTATTCTTTTGTCGTTAAAAGCTTCACTCCTTAGAAATTTCTCAAAAAATTGCTTTTATAAAATCTCTTTGAACCCAATTTTGTACCTTTCTTTTTTCTTTTTTTTTAATCTTTTCAGCTTTTCTTAATAACCAACTTCACAGTTTTTGTCTTATTATTCATAACTAATGTCTTTATCAAATATTTTTTTTTTGAAATTTTAAATACCTTGTTAATTTATTTATTATATTTGGGTTTGTTCTTGTTTTAAATATGTATGCATTCTAAATTAGATCAATAAAATTAAAAATTTGTGAGTAATTTGAATTAGTCCAATATTAAATATTGACCAATAAAAGATCGGTTAAAATAAAAAAATTACTTAAAATCAATTAAAAATCAAATTAAATTGATTAAACTTAAAATTATATAGTTTGGTGAAAAATTCAAAATTTTAAAAAAT
The DNA here is from genome assembly GCA_949677035.1 of Omphalea diandra. Lineage (NCBI taxonomy): Eukaryota > Viridiplantae > Streptophyta > Magnoliopsida > Malpighiales > Euphorbiaceae > Omphalea > Omphalea diandra. The sequence goes on from CATIWR010291113.1 coordinate 31,009, forward strand.
TACACTGTTTTATTTAAAATTTAAATATTAAAAATAATTTTTTTTATTTTATCATATTACATTTTTTTAATTTTTAGTTTTATTTATATTTTAAAAAATTTAAAAATTGACCCATTGAACTGGATCAATTAAATTAATTAAGCCCAACGAATCCAAAATCAATCAACCAATGTATGATTTTAAAAACATTGATAAATACACAATTTTTTAGAACTTACAAACTTTATTTATGCATTATAACTAAGATGCCATTTTTGAAATAGTTAAAGATAATTATCCATTATAGAAGAAATAAACATTCACAAATCATAGGAATTTTGATATGCATTTTTAAATTTCAGGTGACGTGGAATAATTTTATCAAGATTTCTTGAGGAGGAAGGTAGGGAAGTTATAGTCATGATAACTTGTGCCTTTTCCACAGACATTAGCTCATATTTGAGGCAGAGTTTTATGTATATAAATATGCATAGTTTTCTGCGTTAAGACAAACCACTCTTACTCACTCCTCCCTCTGTTTCTTTCTTGTATGCTTCCTTCAGTTTTAAAGACCATTTCTTTCTCTCCAGTTAGGAGGTTTTTCTGACTTCTGATTTAGGAAGAGGAATAAAATATATGCTTCTTAGTGGGCGATAGATAATATTTTTACTTTGTTCTTTGTTCTTCTCATACAATTAATAATGTAATTCTTGCAGATACAAATATATACAGTGATCACTTGCAAAAGATGTGAAGCCCAGTTCAACCTGGTGAAGGATTGATTCGCCCACATGATGATGAATTGGTTTCCCATCTCATATATAAGATGCATGACTTTGATGATCCAAGAATCCCAGTCATTAATATCTACGATTTTGATCCCTGGGAATTACCTTGTAAGTCTTTTTTTTTTTTCTTTTTCTTGTAATGTTATAAATCTTTAAGGGAAGGTATAAAATTCTTCCGTGTGATTTTTTTTTTTGACAAATATGGTCATCTGAATTATTTATGAGCAAAACACCACCATGTTGTATAATGTTATTTGTAAAATGATATCAAATCCATAACTTCGTTAATCTGTTTGACTTGATGACAGATACTGTATATTATTTTAACTAATTATGTATCTAAAATTTAGATACATAATTTATTCACTTTAAATACATAATTTATTCATTTTTTTGTTTACTTTTTGTATATATTCGAACACATTCTACACTAATATAAATGAAATTTGTTCAAATATATAAATAGAAAGTAAAAAACATGTACAAATTCTATATTTACAGTGAATAAATTATATACCTATATACATAATTAGTTAAGATAATGTACAAAATTTGGTATATAATCAGATGGATGTAACGAAGTTACAAATTTGGTACCACTTTACCAACAATATTATACCACAAGCTAAAGTTTTGCTTAATAAATAAATCACAAGAACATATTTGTCAAAAAAAATTACAAGGTAAAATTTTGTAGTTTTCCAAATATTTATATTTTTTCTGTTTATATTATATATTGTATGTTGTGCAGCTCTTGCTAGAGTAAATTCAAAAGACAAGGAGTGGTATTTCTTTTGTCATCAACGCAACAAAGGGGATAGCAGAATTACCAAAACTGGACAATGGAAAGTCACCAGCAGGAATCGCAAAATTAAATATAAAGGAGAAGTGATTGCTACAAAAACATACTTGGTTTTCTTCAAAGGTCGTTCTCCTAATGGGGAACGAACCAAATGGATAATACATGAAGTTAACCTACCAAATCGACAGGTAAACTGTACACATTTTTATTGTAAGAGTTTGAGCTATATAAATTTTCTTCATCTTTGTTTTCTACTACATGTAGGGACCTTTTGTTCTCTGTAAAGTAATGGATAAGTCGGATGGTAATGGAAACATACTGAGCTACTATAATGAGGGTGACAAGGAAGGCAATATTATCACTCCTTGGTCTGATCAGATGACTAGTTACTCAACCCTTGATGCTGGTGAATTGAGTAGTTTCACTGCAAATCAAGCAATAGATTCAGTAATTCCACAACAGGTGAAAAATGAATTTGCTTTATTCATATAAAGCATGAGAAGAAAATCAGTAAATTATATACCTAGAACTAACAGTTACTTTGTTCTACAGGCGCGTTGTGAACTACCACCATTTCCTGGAACAATCTGTGGCAGTGATGAGAGGAATTACAGCCTCAATTATGCGTTAGAGCTGCCTGTGCAAGCACAGCAGGAACGCTATAATGATAATTTCGGCATTCTCAAATCCTTAACCCAAGAAGACGAGTTACATGGCCCTGCACTTCTTGGTCCTTGGGATCCTACTTTATTCTAAACAACATAGCTTCCAATGGAAGCTATGATCTTTAATAGCTACACACATTTCACGTTTCCTGCTGTTTTCTTATCTGTTGTTCAGTTTTCTTCCATAAACTTGCCGTCTTCCCTGTTCTGAAGATGCCAAATTAGACCTTTTTTTTTTTTTTGCGGTTATGCGTGTGAATCTTTCATCCAAGCTGCCGGAACTTTTTGCCAGCATGCTGGTATGCTCATGGAGAACCAATCCGTGATACGAACAGAGGGAAGTGTCAGAATTAGCATATGCAGAGAGGGTGTGAGTTAGATGCTTTCTGGCAATTCAAGTGGTATACTCCAATCGTAGTTTCAAGTCCATTTATGTGTAACGTGCAATCAAACACTTTGTTCCAAATGACCTTTGTATTCCTGAGCTCCAAATATGTTGATTGAAGATTTCGTTCTTACCAATTCTTGTGATGATGATAATGATGTTAAAAATATTCACCCTAATAAACAACGGAATTAATTAATGATAGTATTCCTACTTATGGGCTTATTTTTATTTACAACTAGTCAATTTGATGTGATGTAAGTAAAATTCATGTAATTATCTGGCATTATGTAATTCATCTTTCAGATAGCAGATTTGTTGAGTACTAAGTAGTGTAGTATCATAAACAACAAAAGAGAAATTAAGCAAACTGATAAACATAATATATAACATGATTAAAAACATCCATCTACATACACATGGAATGCGTGTGATTGAGCATTAACTTTTACAAAATCAACTACGTGACTTAAAGCATTCATGCTTCAACTACAAAGATAACCTACAAAAAAATATATTAACGAGAGCAATCGATCAATAGTATGGCCCGCTGTTGCAGGAGCAAACCCACTTGCCTCTAACCCAGTCTTGATGAGGCCTCAACCTTGAAACATGGTAAGGAATCTCATCACCGGTAGTTTCAAAGTAGACGAAGTAACTGTCAAACCCTTGTTTACCAGTAATCTTGCCTATCCACCAGCCATCGTTGTCAAAAGCATCAAACATGTCCAATTTAGCAAACAACCCAGAAGCTAGAGTTGGCATCGTTCGTCTCGGCAGCAGGGGTCGGATTTCGTAGGCAGAGACAGCCTGTATCAAAGGCCTTGATTCATCATCCTCTAGCAGGTTCTTGTACTGAACTGCATAAAAGTTGGCATCAAGGCGTTTGAGAACAGAAGCTTCATAGTAGGAACCAACAAATCCTTGTTCCATGCTGCATACTTCCACCTCATCTCCTTTGTTAAATCCTATTTGTTTGAATACAATAATTGATGGAAACTCCGTTACAAAAAAACAATTTGTTGAAAACGTATCACCGTGTACGTGTGTGTGTGTGTGT